>JADBJO010002145.1:202500-217500 GCA_016801955.1 Conus betulinus | reverse complement strand
ATTTAGTCCCTCTTGATACGTATTTCCTGTCATTATTATTATCATCATAATTTTTGTAATTATTATTATCATTTATTATTTAAAACCAAGACAGACTTACGCAAGGAACAGGGGATAAGAAGATTGGAGGGCCAATGGGTAGCGGGGATGCGGGCTGGGGTGGGGGTGGGAGGTAAGGGGTAGAGGGATGGAAGAGGATATTGATATACACCAGTCCAGTGGAATGTATGGAGTACTGAAACTAAAACCCACAAGTGGTCAAAATGACAGTTAATCATCATGTCCCAGTGCAAACCACTATCTATTTTGTTCATTGTTTACAAAGGTAGGTGGCTCTTCCTTTAACAGCAAAACAGTCCTGATTCTGCCAAGCAGCTAAACAGAAACTTGAACTTGCGGGTAGAAGTCGATGAAATGGAACTCCAAGTGGAAGATATACTGTCTATTCTGAATAGTCATTTGGACAGACCATAGGGAAATGTAGCTTCAAAGGAGGACTGAAAATGACAATAAATCCGACATTAATGTTCTCTATGAACATTTTGACCATAAATAATCTGTGAGGATACACTAAATGTCAGCAAACCTCTCTCTCTCTCTGTGTCACACACACACACACACACACACACACACACACACACACACACACACACACACACACACACACACACACACACATACACACACACACACATACACACACACACATGCACATCCACACGCACGCACACAGGCACGCACACAGGCACGCACGCGCGCACACAGATACACACACATACACGCATTTTACACACAGACACACACACACACACACACACACACACACACACACACACACACACACACACACACACACACACACATACATTCATACACATAGACAAATGACATAGAAAAATGTCTCATGTGTTTGTGGACAGAGCATCACAGTTGATCATATTATCTCATGTGCCGCTATCAAACAATGTATACCCATACTTTCTACATATACTATTACAAATATTTTCAAATCACCAGCATTAACCGCGCCCGCGGACAGACAGACCGACAGACAGAAACACACGCACACACACACACACACACACACACACACACACACACACACACACACACACACACACTGACTGACTGAAAACCAATTTATTGTCAGATTAACTCAAAGTTGTACTGACGCGCACACACACACACACACACACACACACACACACACACACACACACACACACACACACACACGCACGCGCGTGTGCGCGCGCGCGCACGCACACTATTTGTTGAAGAAGATATACGTTCGGAAAAGAAGCAATGCTAGCGTATTCTCACAGCGTAGTACCCAGGATAATCAGCCGGCATCGTTACGCAGACAGTCAAACGATATGTAACAGCACTACAGCAGGCGAGATTTCTGTGTTTTCAACTTAGCCAAATCTGAAACTAAAATGGAAGAGTCTACATGTGCATTCACCCAAAACGTGTGCAAGACTTTCACCGATTGGTTGATGTAGAGATCAGGGTGGGTGATCTTGAGGTGGTCCACAGTTGGCAGAAGTCCAGCGACTTCCAGGCCTTGATTGACCCTGGTCCATTTCAGCTCCCGTTAAAAAATTGACGTAGTTCTGTCAAAATGCCAAACCCTGAAAGGGAACCCGCCAGCGACTTTCTGTCACTGAACGGCTTGACTGCAGCTAGCTAGGAAGTGTTAAAACAATATTCGCCCAAATTAAACGCTTGAAGTTTTAGCACTACAGTTATCGCAAAATGAAAAATGGACACGCTTTTCAAACGCAGACTGGCTGCGATTTAGATGCAGTGCTGAAGAATGAAATGTAGCTAGTTTGTATAACATCCTTTTCATTGTTGTTGTTGTCGTGTATCTGGGGGTGGTATTCACTCATTGTTTACCTTCAAGACCAGGGCTGTATTGTGCCTTGTGTTTTTCCTCATTCCCTCTCCACCACCCACACCTTGCTTCCTCCCCTTACCTACTCCCTGCACGTTGTTCGGAAATGATCTTGATTAGAGGACAAGACAATTATGAATTGATATTGACCTTTAGCTGTCTCCCCGGTGTGCAAGTGTGTGTTCATGTTAACGGGTTTTACCTTATTTATGTTGACGTGAATAGGGGTTGAGGGTTATTTTTCAACTTGCCCCGTATTATATAGGCGGGTGATGAGGAGATATCCTTTCTCTTCCCCCCTCCTGTCACTCTTTTCTTTGTGCCTTTATCATTCTTTAAACGATGGCGGGGAAGGGGGGGGGTATCCTTTTTACCTCCCTCGGCATCGTAAACGATGATGATGTGTGTGTGTGTGTGTGTGTGTGTGTGTGTGTGTGTGTGTGTGTGTGTGTGTGGTGGGGGTGGGGATGTCTTTTGCCCGTTTTGTCTCCCTGTCTCATTCTCTCTGTGTTAACTGTTATAAAAGAGGATAATGAGAAAACGCATTCTGTCCCTCCTGTCGATCCGCCTTTTGTCCCTCTTTTGCCCTTTTCAAGATGTTGAGGGGATCTAGAGGCCTTCCTTCTCTGGGTTCATCAAATTTACTGGCAACAGACTGACTGTAGTGTAAAAAAGAATCCCATTATCGCTTGTGGTAAAATCTTTTACTGAAGAACAAAGCTATTGGGGAGGGGGGAGGAGAGAAGGTTAATTTACCTATCACGTTGTGGTTCCTCTGGAAATGAGGGATTAAATGAATGTACCTCAAAAGATCCTGCTTTCTTTGAGATGTAAAACAGGGGAAATAGTGGTTTTTTTTCTTTTATACTTATTTTTTGCTTGTAAGTTATGCACAAACTACATACACATTAGACCTGTACCACATGCCCTGCATTGTGTTTATGTTCTCAGATTTGACTTTTTTACTTTCTTTTCTGTGATGTGGGTGTGCTGGGGTGGATGAATATATGCTTTTCGTAGCATTGTTTGTTCCTCCCTTTCATGAATCTTTGAAAAAAAAAATAGTACTGTATCTGCCAAACATGGACAAACGAATGATAAGACTTGTGATTCGTTTGTTCGTGTTTGGCGGATACATTACTTAAAGTAAACAGAAAAGTTCATTCTCCACCTGCGGTCATCTCACCTTGCAACTTACTTCCCTTTTATGGTTAGGATTCTTCATCTTCTATTTCTACTACTGCTACTACTACTACTATTACTATTACTACTCCTACTACTACTACTACTACTACTACTACTACTACTCTCTCTCTCTCTCTCTCTCTCTCTCTCTCTCTCTCTCTCTCTCTCTCTCTCTCTCTCTCTCTCTCTCTCTCTTCTCAGCTACGAATCTTACAGAAGAAAATTGTTTTGGATATTTGCTCACTTTCTTCAATTATGCAGATATGCAGTTCTGTCCACATTATGTTATTACTATATCATCACCAACATCCAGTTTGCTTGTAGTCCCAACGTCACTCATGCTGTTCGCGCGTTCTACAGGTTCAACATACTCAGCTAGTGTCAATAACTGGGACACAGTATGTCAGTGAATGCAGGTGTCACTATGTGAATACTTCATAATGTACTCATGGAGTGTACATCTGCAAACAGGAGACTGCTCCTATGGTCGCAGGTATTTTTTGAGGGATGGGGGAGAATGGGGGAGGTGGGGGTTGGGGATGGAAAATTATGTTTTTCTTTTTCTTTCTTTTCTTTTATTATTATTTTTTTCTTTCTTTCTCTTCTTCTTCTTCATCTTCGTCATCATTATCATCATCATCTTCTTCTTCTTCTTCTTCTTCTTCTTCTTCTTTCTCTTCTTCTTCTTTTTCTTCTCATTTATCTTTTGTGTTTCTTCTTCTTCTTCTTCTTCTTCTTCTTCTTCTTCTTCTTCTTCTTCTTCTTCTTCTTCTTCTTCTTCTTCTTCTTCTTCTTCTTCTTCTTCTTCTTCTTCTTCGTGCACACAGATAGGACCCCAGAGGCATTGACGAAGGCTGCTGTACCGCGGTGGCTCTCCAGTGATCCATAAAACTTTTCCCTCATCGGTGTGTTGGCAGGCCAGGTCTCTGCCCTCAGCTTTTCATATGTGGGACAGTCCTGCAGGAAGCGTTCCACTGTCACTGGGCTGTACTGCATGGGCAACTTGAAGACTCGCCAATGTGGAATTTTGTGAACATGGGATATTTCAGTCTGGACTGCCCTGTCCTCGGTCTCACAATGCTTACTTGGTCTGATCTGGGCAGCAGGTGGTATGCATCCCTCTAGTCTGGGTGCTGCTCAAGTCATCTTCTTTCTTGTTCTCCTTGATAACACTTTGATTTCTTCAAAGGAAACTTCCTGCTCCAGTTGGGGCTGCTATCTTCCTTCCTTTAACCAATAAGTCACTTTCCTCATTGTCATATATACTGCAGGGTGAGGGGATGACAGCATTCTCAGTAGACTGCTGCAGAATGGCCAGGGTAGAGACCGGCGAGTTGAGTTCCTTGTTGCGAGGATTTTTAACAGCCTGCAGTACTGATAAAGCATCAGAGAAGATGACGACTTTGGTGTGCATTGTCCCTCTATTAACATACAGCGTTCTGGCTGCTGACTGCAGTGCATCTCGCTCAGCCTTGAAGTTTGTGGAGAACTTGCCAGTCGGGATGGCTTGACGGACAGGAGTCCCATCCATCAACTTCAGGAAAATTCTTCCACCTCCGTTTCTGGTAGCCTCTGCTGTTGAGCCATCTGTATATGCATGTGTCCAGAACCCTTAAAGGTATTTTTGATCTATGTGTCAAGGGTAATTGCTTTCCTCTCCACTTCTGACTGTGCCAGGAATGGTGACTCTGATTTCTGGGAATCGATTTCTTGTCTGTGATGATCGTGAACCGTGTGATGGAGTTGACTTGTTCTCTTTTCCACTGCTGTCGGTGTTGGCCAGTACTACTTTCTCCTTGATGCTGCATACGTCGTACAGTCTTGAAGGATGTGGTCAGTTGTCATTGGTCCCTCACCACAGGGCACTCTCCACTCTGTCCAATGCCAAATTTTGTGTGCATGTGGTGGAGCAGGCGATTGTGTCCAGTCCTCAGGCGGAAGATCTTGACCTGTTCAGGTCGTCCCAGCAAATGGTGTCTGTCTTCTGGGTTGTATTTGGGATGCAGGAGGCGCCTTTTTATTTCTTGCTGTGCCTTGACGATTGTCCTAATTTCATCGTATGACACCAGGTGTTGGCCTGCTCCTTCTGTGCACCATCTTTTACCAGAAAGTCCGCTTTTTTTCGTTGCCTCTAATGCCACAGTGTGCTGGTACCAATTGTATCACCACTTTCTCCACTCTGGCACTCAGGGCAACAAGGGTTGAAGTGAGATGACTCTGTTCTTTGCAGCGGGAGTTCTTGAGGAGCTTGAGCACGGAGAGAGCGTCAGAGAACACCACCACCTGCCCTGTTGTTCTTGTGGAGTTCTGCAAGACTGTTGTGGCTGCATCACAGAGGGCTTCTCGCTCAGCTCGGAAGTTGGTGGAGTATTTTTCTGTTGGAATTGCAATTTCTTCATCTCCGTCTTTGTATCGGAGGAAGATTCCAGCTCCACCATTCCTCGTTGCTTCTGTGGTGGAGCCATCTGTGAAGACTGGGGTTTGTCTTTCAAGGCGTCCTGACTGGTGGATGAAGCTGCCTCTTTTCAGCCGGCTCTTGGTGGGTCTGCTCATTCTGTTGTTCATTGGATGGTTTTCAAGGCGTTTGAATTTTGCTGCCTGGATGAGGATCTTTGTGTCCCTCTGTCCTCCAATGACTGTAGCCCAGTGGTCTCCTCTGAATGGCTGCAAAGTGAGGCGACTTCAGGGGGATATCTAAACAAATTACACATGTCAGTAATAGCACACCGAAAAAAAAACCGCAGATAAACGATTTTGGGGCGATTGTTTTGCAACAAGGGACCAAGTCAATTCCATCACACGGTTCACGATCATTATGGACAAGAAATCGTTTCCCAGAAATCAGAGTCACCATTCCTAACACTCTAACAAAGGGCACACAGTCAAAAGTGGAGAGGAAAACAGTAACCCTTGACTACATAGAGCAAACATGCCCCAAAGAGTTTGGGACACATCTCTTGTCTTGTGATTCGTTTGTCTATTTTTTTTGCGGGGCGCTATTACTAACATTGAAATAAAAAAAAAGAACACAATATCGTCTACTTGAATCAACACACACACACACACACTCTAGGGGGTTGGGCCACACCCGGTTCATGACTCCGGATGTCCCTCTGCTGCCCCTTTTTTTTTTTTCCCCATCTTGGGATGAGCCATGACTGGGATTCGAACCCATGCCCTTCTGGACATGCTCATTTCCACTTAATGACTCGCGCACTAACCACTGAGCCACAGGGACACCTGATATTTGTAGGAAAGTTAAGCCTTATGAAGTTCACTTTTGTTCCTCCTTGACCAGATCCAACTTGAACACCTCTCTGCCGCTTCTGCCATTGCTTTCAGGGCTTGGTTTTTTTTCCCTCCCTGCAACTGAGAGCTGTTTTCATGAGGCTGTATGCAGACGTTCCCACAAACCCCCTAGCTCCAATTTCTGCAGTGAGGACTTTGACCTGATAGCCTTCTCTCCTCAGGCTGTTTGCCAGATCAGCATACTTTTCAGTCTTGTAGATCTGAGCTGCCTCCATTCTGTTCTCATATGCACCGTGAGCTCGATCATGATCAGCTGCTTGGTTGACTGAGAGTGTAATACTATGTCTGGTCTCATGCCACTCTTGCTGATAATCTCTGGGTGACTATTCCATTCTGGGAGGTCTGCTGTGCACTCCCAGTCATCTGCCCCGTCCAGCAGACTCTGCCTGCATGTTCCGAGTGGCACTGTTGTTCTTGGCCATGATTCGCTGCCTCCTGCCGTGAAGAATGTTGCGGGTGCTTTTGGAGTCCTGATTTTCCCTTTTGTGGTGTTGGTACTAGCCCAGACTACTTGTACAATCTCTTTGAGCACTTGGTTGTGCCTCCATGTGTACCTTCCTTGAGCCAGGGCTACTTTACATGAGCTTAGGACATGCTCCACTGTTTGTTTTTTCATGGCAAAGGGGGCATGAAGGATCGTCTGTTTTTCCCCACTTCACCAGGTTTGCATTTGAAGGCAGAAGGTCATATGCAGATCTGAGAATGAAGCTGATCCTGAGAGGGGCCATGTGCCAAATGTCATTCCAAGTGAGACTTCTTTGGAGTGCATTCTCCCACGTTGTCCATTGCCCTTGCTGGCTCTGCTGGACTGCTTTTTTGGAGTCTTTGTTGGTCTTCTTCTTTTCTCATCTCCTGAATCATCATGTCTCTTTTGGCTTTTTTCTTTGGCCTTTGACCACCATTCAGTTTTGGTCACCCCCAGTCCTTGTCTGTTGGTCTGTGTGTGTGTCCTGTTATTTCTCTGATCTTGAGACTTTCTTTTGCAGAATCCATCGCCTCTTGAACTTTCCATTTTCTGCCTGTCTTCAGCTGGGGCTTGATTGCTTCAACCACCTTGTCTCCTGAGTCCTCCAGCATGCTTTGAAGTCTGATCTTCCCTGCTTTATATTCCTCCAGGATGATTTTTCAGTGGTAGTTTCAGCTTTGCTTGGCGACAGTATAGCGCTATGTCAGTCAGACAGGGTGGGACACCAAGCCATTTCCTTGTGAACTTGTTGATTTTGGATTCCATTGCCTCCACTATGCTGGTGCAGATGTCGTATATCATCAGAGGCCATAGGAGCTTTGGTATCAGCATGAACTGCAGACACCAGACCTTGTATTTGCCAGGGAGCCCACACTGGTCAATGGTCTCCAAGCCTTCTTCCGACATCTGTTTGGTTTCTTTTTGCTCTTTGTGTGTCTTTTTCAGCGTATCATCATACCATCTTCCAAGGCTCTTGACTGGCTCTTCTGTTACTGTTGGAATGGTCTGGTTGGCAACACTGAAGACCACAGATTTGGCCACTTTTTCTTTTTCCTCAGTGAGAGACTCCGTGATTTCTTTGGCTTGAACTTCATTCTGGATGAGGCAACTATGTCGTCCAGCCTCTCCAGCACGTGACGTGTCTCGTCTTCTCTGGATGAAATCACTGTAGTGTCATCATGAAGGCCTTGAGAGGGGGCATCTTGTATCCATCGCCAAGGTCTGTTTGTCTTGCGTTGCTTGTTGCTGCTTTCAAGATGACTTCCATTGCCAACACGAACAGTATTGGGGAAATGGCACAGCCCATTGCAATGCCCACTTCCAAGTTGATCCAATCTGTTGTGTACTCCTTGGTAGAGAACCGCATTGAGAAGCCATTGAAGTACTTCTTGAGCATGTCGCGGATGTTCTTTGGCACATGGTACATCTTAAGAGCCAACTGTATCATCTCATGGGGTACAGATCCATATGCGTTTGCCAGGTCGAGCCACACTACGTCCAGGTCTCTCTTTTCTGTTTTTGCTCTTTGGATTGCGTCCCAGATCATTGTGGCGTGTTCTACACAGCCAGCCACGCCTGGGAATGCCACCTTTCTGGACTGACACATCAAGTACTTGTTTTCCATGAGGTACTTGGTCAGCCTTGCTGCCATGACAGAGAAGAAGATTTTCCCTTCGACGTTCAGTAGTGATATTGGCCTGAACTGGCTGATGTCACTTGAGTTTTGCTCTTTGGGGATGTACACACCATCTGCCGTCATCCACTGGCCGCTGATCTTCTGATTTCTCCAAGCTGATCGCAGCAGCCTGTGGAGCCACTCCAGCACCTTGGGACATTTCTTGTACAGCTGGTAAGGTATTCCGTTTGGCCCTGGTGATGATTTGGCTCTGGCTTTGTCGACCACCTTCTTGATTTCCGCCAACGTTGGAGGCTTGTCATTGAACTGTTCCTCAGGGTTGGTTGGCCACACCAGACCTTGAATGTCGAGTGGTGCTTTGCTCTGTGAGTCAGAGTATGTTTTTCTCAGATGCTGCTCAAGAACTCCTTTGTCCACACTTAGGGTCCCAGATTTTGCTGCTCGAACAGAGTTCTGGCAAACTGGAAGGGGTCTCTGAAGAAACGCTCTTGTGTCTTCTTCTTTTTGCTTTCCTCTTCCTCGCAGATTCCGCTTTGCTGAGGGCTGTGTTTTTGCTTCAGGTCTTCCCAGAGTTTTTTCCAAGCCTTGTTTTTTTTTCAGCTGGCAGAGCAGTCTTCATTTGCTTCTTGAGGTTTTTTTTTGGACCCTGATCTTGTCCATCTCTTCTTGGCGTCTGGATTTCTTTGGAGGTGTTTTCTCTTTGGGTAGTTTTTGCTCCATAGGCGTCTCTACATGTGGCATACACAATGTCCCCATATGTGGCTAGTTTGTGTTCCAGGTGCTTTTCCCTATCAGTGCATCGAGTCTTTGGACGATTTTTGCATCCAGTTTCTCCCAATCTTCAGTCTCGTTTGCTCGTGGCAGGTTGAGTTTCAGGCGCCTGGCATCGAGGGCCTGTGCAAATTCCTCATCCGAACCAACAGCGTGGATGTCCTTGGCACTGTGGTTTAAAAATCCTGGCCTTGGTCTTCCGACGTCTTATCTGCTGATGCAGTGCGCTGCTGCTCATTCATTCAGATGAGTCTTCACACATCCCATCTTTGTTCTGTGGATCTTCATGCCACGGGTGGTAGCGAAACGCTTTCCACAGACACATGGATATTCCATTTGGTCCATGTTCGTAGTCCGTTTGGGATTTGCAGTCGTGATGATTGGTTGAGCACCGATGGATTCATCATTCTCTCCCCCTTTCGGTGAATCCTGGGAGCATCTTTTCCTTTTTGTTTTTCTAGTAGCCACATGTTGAAGGCAAAGTGGGGAGCCAGCCCACAGAGCCCTTGGTTCTGGTCTTTCCCAGTCCTCCGGTCTTTCCCGGACGTCCTCCGGCCTATTCCCGGAAGTCAATGGTTTACCCATGCATCAGTAGAAAGAAACTCGTGGAGAGCGTGGCAGAGAGTCCTCAGAAGAGAAGCCCCCTTCAAGCGAGTGTTTCGGCCCTTATCTCCTGACACTCTAGGGGGGTTGGGCCACACCCGGTTCATGACTCCGGATGTCCCTCTGCTGCCCCCCCTTTTTTTTTTTTTTTTTTTTTTTTCCATCTTGGGATGAGCCATGACTGGGATTCGAACCCATGCCCTTCTGGACATGCTCATTTCCACTTAATGACTCGCGCACTAACCACTGAGCCACAGGGACACCTGATATTTGTAGGAAAGTTAAGCCTTATGAAGTTCACTTTTGTTCCTCCTTGACCAGATCCAACTTGAACACCTCTCTGCCGCTTCTGCCATTGCTTTCAGGGCTTTGGTTTTTTTTTTTTTTTATGTCTGGTCTCATGCCACTCTTGCTGATAATCTCTGGGTGACTATTCCATTCTGGGAGGTCTGCTGTGCACTCCCAGTCATCTGCCCCGTCCAGCAGACTCTGCCTGCATGTTCCGAGTGGCACTGTTGTTCTTGGCCATGATTCGCTGCTGCTCCTGCCGTGAAGAATGTTGCGGGTGCTTTTGGAGTCCTGATTTTCCCTTTTTGTGGTGTTGGTACTAGCCCACACTACTTGTACAATCTCTTTGAGCACTTGGTTTGTGCCTCCATGTGTACCTTCCTTGAGCCAGGGCTACTTTACATGAGCTTAGGACATGCTCCACTGTTTGTTTTTTGGCAAAGGGGGCATGAAGGATCGTCTGTTTTTTCCCCCTTGCTGGCTCTGCTGGACTGCTTTTTGGAGTCTTTGTTGGTCTTCTTCTTTTCTCATCTCCTGAATCATCATCTCTCTCTTGGCTTTTCCTTTGGCCTTTGACCACCTATCTGAACACATATCAGTTGTTTACACAACAAACTGCACGAATGCAGATCATCTCGCTGTCAACTGGCAGAGTCAGTTACTTGATCACAGCAAATCGGGTGTACGACAATTGTCTGCCGAATTTCACGGTCACTGTGTCAGTATGGCAAGTAAAAAAACTGAAATAATTACTGCAGCTGCTATCTATGGATACGTACTTTGATCAAGGCGTCACGAGTCGGTTTTTTTCCCTCACTTGTTCTGTCGTCATGACAGCTGGAACATCGCCAGTCATCCTTGGGTCATAGATGTGCCCAGTGTGAATGACACAGTGATGTCAATGGAGGCCTTCCTCTGGGCTGTCACCGGACAAGTTTCTTTTCTTTAATTTCATGCTTTTGTGGAAAGAGTTTTCTTTCAGTGACCCACATCTGTCACGTTTTGGTATGGTCAGCTAACTGTCAAATACTCTCTCTCTCTCTCTCTCTCTCTCTCTCTCTCTCTCTCTCTCTCTCTCTCTCTCTCTCTCTCTCTCTCTCTCTCTCTCTCTCTCTCTCTCTATTTGGTCTGCAACCAGTACCATTTTTGGTGTTTTGTTCTTTAATTTTCTGTTCTTCTTAATCTCTTGACTTTCTTGCCTTCTTTTTTATCTTTTCTACTCCTTTGTGTTTTGATAAAATATATCTTGTTCTTTTTGTAATATCACCCGCACTCTCCTCTTCCTGTTTGTTTCATTTCGTTTTCAGTGTATGACTTTTATGATACAAGTGACTTTTTTTCTCCTAGAGCACTGTTTGCTTTTATATGACCCGTTCCCTGCTAACTTGACTTCAAAGAGTGTTTCCTGATTTTCTATGGACAATTCCTCCTCTTTTCTTCTGTTGAACAATCCCTCTTTGAATCAGGCAGCCTCCTGTTTGAGACTGAAGGCCTTTTGTTTCAAGTACTGCAATGTTACAGTCAGGTTGTTGAAGTCCCGATCAAGGGTTTTGTTCATTGTGTGTAGGAGTGTCATAGTGTCTGCCCAGTGAGCTCTTCCTGTATATCACGAGTACCGGTGTTCATTTTGATTGAGGTATCACCTTCTTCAAAGCGTGCTGAGATTATTTCCTTCCACCATACCTGAGGCTGGTTATCAGTAATCTTTGTCTTCTTTGATGGTTGGAGAATGGATCGGTGAGGTTTTTTACTTTACTTCTGGGGACTGGCAGTGTTCGTAAAATGTTTCTACTACATGTCTTTTGACTGAGGGTGGCAGCCTCAAAACATGACACCCTGTCAGGAATTGCATGTGCCGATGTGTGATATTCCTATGTCTTGGACCACAAATCTCCCTTCCAGATCGATCTCTTTGCATGCTGGTCTCTACATTCGCTACCTTTATTATCTCTCTGCTTATTCTTTCGCCGCCTGTAATTTTGTTTCCAGGGCTGATATCATAATTTAACAAAAAAGCAAAATGAAACAGAGAAGAAAGTTTTTTTTTTTTTCACCTCTGTCTCTCTCTCTCTCTCTGTCTCTGTCTGTCTGTCTGTCTGTCTCTCTCTCTCTCTCTCTCTCTCTCTCTCTCTCTCTCTCTCTCTCTCTCTCTCTCTCTCTCTCTCTCTATTTATCTGTTTATCCACATTCAGATGTGACGTTTATGGTTTCCAGAGACGAATGGGTGAAAGATTTTTATAAGATTCATGATTTCTTCTCTGAGAAATCATCTTGATAACGAAATTTTGAAATTTCGAAAACGAATTCCTTGGGATATTCCGGAACTGGCTAATCCATTCGTGCTGAATGGTCGTGTCATGTTGAAGAAAGCGACCGTTATGCTTCTTGCAGAGAGTTAAGAAGTATGCATTGTGTTCCATCATATTTGCTGATTGGTCAGACGTATATATGTGGAGACGAAACCGCGTGCGCGCCCCAGTTGAAGCCAAAACAAAACGCGGTGCCAGACTGATGCGTGAAAGTGGTTTCCCAGTGTTAGATGTCTAGCGTGAATAATTTCCTTCAGCCTTCACAGTTTCTTTCAGATCAGTAATAAACATCATAATCACATTGGATTCTAACAATCTAAGAAATTATTATTATTCCAAATTTTATTATATTAGACATGTCGGCTTTCTGATAGACACAGATAGTCTAGATCCTTTGTGCTTGGCTCTTTCAGAAGCTGAATTTTTGAGCACGCATCGGCGGCTCTTTCAGTAGCCATGTCGGAGGGTTTTTCAGAATCCACAGACAGCAGTGGGCCTCAACCGTCCCAGAATCAGTTAGAAGCCTGATTCATGAGCAATATGCGAGCTGGAACAGAAAATTCGAGACCCTAGCGGGACTACTTATGCCAACAAGGAAACTTCCAGACGAAGACGGCACCGCAGTCCTCACCAAATTGGCCCGAGTTTCTGGAGATGATTCACAGTCAGAACAGGAACACAACAGTGATATTTCGCAGCTGAGAGAGAGGGGAACTGGAAGAATTAGAGGGAAAAGGCACAGCTTTTTGCGTCGCTATAAAAAAGCTGACCAGTCAGAGAAAAATCTGACCTTGCTGAAAGAAATAGCTGCTGAATTGAGCAGTACGGATGAATCTGTGAGCGAAGAAGTGAGAGGGGAACTGGCAGAAATTGTTAATAGTCGTTTCACGAACCAACTTAGCCAGGATCTGCAGAAGAAGAAATTTGAAGCCCACAACAGACCGACAAATTGTCCGAAATTGATCGTCCCGACGGTGAATAACGAAAAATGGTCGAAATTACCGTCTGAGGCCATCAAAAGCGACCTGAAAATGCAACATATTCAGAGAGTGGTCATCAAGGCGGCGACTGCGTGCGTGCGTGCCGCAAACGGATTACGTGATAGCACCTTGCCCAGTTCAGAGGCCAATTCTGAAGCCGTTAAGCATTGTACTAGTGCGGTGGCTATTTGGGGTCACGTTTCGCGCAAGACACCACCTTCTTCACCTACCGAGCGACCTCAGAGCAGTTCATCCTCTCATTCAGAAACGTCAGCTAAACCTGCTTGTCTGCAAGATCTCAGCAAAAATTTCTTAACTTCTGGTTTATCAAGAAATTCAGTTGCTCTTATCATGAATTCATGGAGACCCAGCATCCATAAGTCCTACAACACCTACATTCAAAAATGGCAGAAATTTGTAAGCAGACATGAAATCACTACTTGCACTCATGTGCATGCCGCATTTTGTTCGGCAGAAATGTATGCTGCAGGTGCTAGTTATAGTACAGTTAACCGAGCTAGGAGTGCGGTTTCAGCATACCTTTGTCCTGATAACGCAGAAACAATAGGTCAACATCCTATAGTCTGTAACATTGTCAAAGGTGTGTTCAACAATAGACCATCACTGCCGAAGTACTGTGACACATGGGATGTAGACACAGTCATTGATATGTTAGCACGGTGGCCAGATGCAGAACATCTCAGCTTTCTGAAACTCACACTCAGAACACATATATTACTTGCTTTACTCTCTGGTCAGAGAGGACAGACTCTCCATAGTCTTCCTGTTGATGATGTAAAAATCCATGAGTCTAAATGTGTACTTGTATATAGCTCTCTTTTAAAACAAATCAAACTAGAGACTCACTTAAAGCCTTTAGTCATACCTTGTTTTGAAAACAAGAGATTGTGTCAGGTTCACCACCTTCGGCAATATTTGAAAAAGACTGCCCTCTTACGAACTGGGAAAGCGCTTTCTATCAGTTGCATTTGTAAAAGGAGACACTATTTCTCGTTGGATGAAGGATGTGCTGCTTATGGCTGGAATAGACAAATCGAAGTACTCGGCTCACAGCAATCGGGCAGCTAGTACTTCTGCAGCATTAAGCAGAGGTGTACCAATAGACAGCACCCTTAAAAAAAGGTGGATGGTCAAACAGGAACACTTTTTCAAGATTCTACCACCGGATCATTAAACAGAAAGAAGATGGAGTTTTTTCCCAGTCTGTGCTGGACACATTTGTAGACAAAGGGATGTAACTCACATAACTTTCAGAGCCTGACACTTGTGTGACGTGTTCAAGAATAACGTCCCCGATGCTAAAGTCTCCACATGTATACGTCCGATCAATCACCACGCGAGGAATAATTTGAAAATTAAACGAGACCTACCTGGAAGTTGAAGTTTGATGGAGATTATTTCGAGGATGCTGTTGGGTAGAGGTATACATGTGCCCACCCATCAGCGACTCGAGGTACTTCTATTGAACCCTCCCTTCCGAGTTTGTTCTTGGGGGTCACACGTAGCTGAAGTCTGGGGCGCACGCGCGGTTT
>JADBJO010002145.1:180000-192500 GCA_016801955.1 Conus betulinus | reverse complement strand
GCTTCTTCAGACATTCTTGAAGGAATCAACAGAGGCTCTTCAGATCTTCTGAGCCAGCTGTCTGAAGATCTGCCAGGGTGCACAAACAGACATCAGCTTCAAAGACACTCTTGAGAAGCCATCTGTTGTTTCTCCTGTTCAGACTGTACTCGAACTTCAAGAAGGGACGTTATCACGGGGAAGAAAGGAAGACAGAGCATAGTTCTGGCTGCAGTATGCTGAGAGAGTGTGGCTGATTCTGCATCTCCTCCGGGCCTCCGGGACTTGCTACAAAGAAAAGCAAAAAAAAATGACTTGCACTTGTCAAAAGTGAAAATGTGCCCTCTGCTCTTTGTGATGGGTCATCAGAACTACTCAAGATACGCCACAGTCTATTTTCCTGAGCATTCTGAATCTCAAGCACATCCATCCCTCAGCAGAACTCCTGCGACATGGAGGACTCAGTGTGTCGAGATCAACAGTTCCTTCATGCAGAGTACCAGTTGAGCAAACGATCGACCGCCATGCAAAATCTGCGGGTGGGATCATAGGATTCAGCAGAAACAGTGCTACCTTTTTGCTGGTGCATGACACGTCATGTCAGAGCTTCTTTTCTTGCTGCAACACTTCAGATGGCTGGCATGACTGGGGATGATGTCAAAGTTCACAAAGACCTGACATGTGCAGAGACTGGAGCCAGTGAGGAGTGTGTGAAAAAACATGATGGATTCTTCTGCAGCTTCATGGACCCCTTTTCAGTGGAAGAGAGTGGTCTCTTCTGTCTCTCATCAAGAATGCAAGAACCCAGACAGCATTCAAGAAAAACTTCTATCAGCAGATGCATGAGGCAAGGAAGCCTTTCACCAATTCGTGACAGAACGATTGGTTGAGAAAGCTCTGAATGTCCAACGTTCCTCTGAAAAAAGGTGGAGCTGAAGACATTTGCACAACTGCAGAAGACAAAGACTCCGCGATCATCTTCGAACAAACTGGTGCAAGTGGCAGTGCAGAGAGACATGTTCGGACAACTTCTCATGATCTCGCAGGAAAATAACATCAGTTTGCAGAAAGTCATGAGCTACCCTTTGAGTCCAGTGCCTTGGGCCCTAGCAACTCCTGATGGTTTGCCTGCAAAGACAGAGAAAGCAAAGCTCGTGCATCTCTTGGAGGAGACAGAGTTGAAGGAGCAACCAATCGGGGAAATGCCATCACATCATTGACGCAATGTTTCATCTGCAGTCACTTATCTCTCTTCCCCCAACATTTGGAGACCCAGCAGACAGAATCCTGAAAAATCTGCCATCCACAGGCAGGACTGATTATGTGGCAGATGTGTACAACCACAACTCCATCAAATCACTGGAACGTTCTCGTCGGGGAGAAGATGAAGCGTTCCTTCGCATCAGCACTAAGGCTCCCAGAGACTGGAGGGGGTTTATGAAAAATGGTGACAACCAGAACCAGCTCATCCAAATTCCTGCTTTCTGAATGGAGAAAAGATTCCCATGCTGCCACACTTCTGAACAGAGAGCTGTTTTCGACATGTGGGCCCGAGTGCTTCAAGCTCTCCTCCACGGATGGCAAGACTGTGGAAGTCTCACCAGTTCAAGAGCTGTTTTCCACTCAGGAAGAAGCGGACACGAAGACCATCTTTCACTGTTTTCACCAGAACAAGAATGCTTCTGACTCCAAGGGCATAACTGTGCGCTCTTCAGACACTGATTTGTTTCTACTCTTACTACACTTCAGTTCCCAGCTCCATACAACGGTATACTTTGGACACTGGCACTGGAAACCATAGGAGGCTGCTTTCCACCACAGACCTTGTTGCCTAGTATGGACAGGAATGCTGTGAAGCACTCCTTGGCCTACATGCTTTTTCAGGCTGTGACTCTCCACCAGTTCTTTTGTGAGCAAAGGGAAGGTCAGGCGTTCAATGCGTTCACAAAGAGCCGTTCCTTCATGATGCCGTCCGAGCACTGGGAAGCCCAGAACTGTCTTCTGATTCAGTGGACAACCTTGAACACTGTGTCTGTTGTCTGTATGGCAGACCCAGAAGCAGGAACATCAACCAGGTCCGCTTTGACCTTCTCAGAGGAACGTTTGACATCAGTCGGGGACATGAAGCTTTGGCCAGCTACAACGGAACTGACCTGAGCCTCCTACCTCCCTGTCAGTCTTCCCCCTGCGGATGCACACAGAGCGAGTCAACTACCAGATATTATATATGTTACTGTTTTTAACATGATAGTTATTGTTGTTGCAGGTAGTCTTGCAGTGTTTGATGAGGTCTGAAGGAATGCTGTCATTCCTCCAGACCTCATGCTGTTGAGCAGATTAGTGAAGATAAACTGACAGCTGCTGCAGCAGAAAAGCAAACATGCAGAAAGGAGATGGCAGGAAACAAACCATTGTCAACATGCAGGTGTGACTGCTGTGACAGAGACTGCCACTCTCGCATCAAACTCTACAGTCACAGATGACACTGCTTGGGCTGAGCAGACAGCCAAGTCAGATAGCTATATCTTAGGTTGGATATACTCTATCCGTGGTCAGCTACAACCGACGGAGACCTACAGTAGTGTTGTTGTTGATAACTATAGTTAAACAAATGCTATTTGACCTGGCCAAGGGTAACACAATAGCCTGAACATAATTAGGATTGAGTCCTGAGACCGAATCTTATAGTCATTGCCAAGGCCATAAAACGGCTGTGAGATTTGATCATCTTTACCCCTTTTTATTTTTGTTCTAACGTGGAGGTTTGGAAGCACGACCATTGTGCTCAACCATCCACTGATGGGCCGTCACGCAGAGGCTGGAAGACAACAGACAGTGGTTTGGAGATCGGCTGGTGTCAGAAGGATATACTTCCATGTTGATATCCTCTGTGACCAGCCAACTCCTGAGGAGGAGAACGGTGGACAACTTGTGAACCGTTGTGATGCTGTTCAAGAGGAAGGGTTTGACACTTAAGAATCTGTTGTCAACAGTTCTGTGTAAAGGTGCAATCTTCTTACTGGTGGACAGGCGCATACTACGACACGCAGTCACCACTCGCTTGTGTTGAAACAGATCCCTTGGTCATGGTTTATAAGCAGGTTGGCCAAAACTGTACTTAACCATTTTTTGACAATATTTTGAAACAGGTTAACAGTTTCTGTTCATTTGTATCCATTTCAAAACCAATTTAAAGAGTAATAGGCTGGTGTGCTAAGCGTGTTAAAAAAAGATTAATAAATCAACTCATATGTCATGTTTATTTGGATGCTATTACTACAATTGTACTTTAACACACGTCCAATATGGTATGCCCATGTAGAGCAAGCATCAGCGCATTTAAAAACAACTTCTATTTGATTTTTAAGGCATTATACTATGAGTAATAGCATGTTTTTCACCCATACCCCCTTTTTAGAGTAGGAAACCGGTGATTTCTTCCTGACCTTGTTGCTCCCAAGAGCTCCAACCAATATTTTGTTGACATCCTATGATGACAGCATATGGCCTAAACTTTAAGAAAAAAACACTATGGCAAATCCCCCCACGCCGGGGGAGGGGGGGGGGGGGGGGGGGGGGGGTTATGGTCACCTGAAGTACTAAAATGATTTGAAATCAACATCTCTCAAAGACTGCAGTAAAGATTTGGTACAGTGTGTCAGACGCATCTAGCAAGAAAACCCTAGTCTTAAAATCATTGTTAGTAAAGTAGCGCCAGTCACAGATACTCAACTGAACATCAAGAGAGATCTGTTCAACGCCCTCCTGACATCAGAGCAAAATGAAGACAATGACATCAGCCTGATCAGCCACAACAATCTGCGCGCTACCTCCTGGCATCTCCGTGACGGCCTCCACCCCACCCACAGTGGTGCCAGCGTCCTGGCCAGCAACATCGGGCGTCA
Organism: Conus betulinus; assembly: GCA_016801955.1. Taxonomy (NCBI): domain Eukaryota; kingdom Metazoa; phylum Mollusca; class Gastropoda; order Neogastropoda; family Conidae; genus Conus; species Conus betulinus. The sequence continues at coordinate 188,616 of JADBJO010002145.1, read as the reverse complement.
CGTGAGAGACCTGCTGTGGAGCCGACCCGGGAAGACCGGACGATCGACGGTACCAGCCATCCTGGTACTACCAGCCCTACCCGGATCCTCTGCTCTACAGCCAGGGCCCCTGGAGCAACAGGTTCAGCGTGCCGGGCGACTGGTGAGAGTGGAATTTTGTCAAATTGGATGCTATTACTACAGTTGTGCTTCAAACACGTCCAATATGGTATGCCCATGTAGAGCAAGCATCGGCGCCACTTGTGACTATAGCTAAACTTGTGACTATAGCTAAATATTTAAATTTCAGCATACGAAAATCGCCATCCATTTTCTTTTTATTGACATAGACATTCATTAATGTGTATTTGTTGTTTACTTTATCTAAATATCGTTTGTACTTACTTACAATAAGTTAAAGTTCTGGTCATAAGTTAAAATTCTGACGTCAAAAGACGGTCCTTTTAAGGTATTTCGGTGGAACTGTCGATCTATCATAACTTCTACTGACCAACTGACACACAAACATGCAGAAAGAAAGATACAATATATTGGCCTTACTATCCCAAAACACACATACAAATAACTTGCCTAAACTCACTGGCTATTACCCCCCCCCCCCCCCCCCCCCTCCCCCCCCCCCCCCCCCCCCCCCCCCCCCCCCCCCCCCCCCCCCCCCCCCCCCCCCCCCCCCCCCCCCCCCCCCCCCCCAAGGAAGGAGAAAACTACCCTCCTGCCCAAGTCCTAGTTCCACCAGACCCGCCCCCCCCTCCTGAATTCAGAACATCGTATTAATGATAAAATCAACGCAGCCATACACCTCCTGCGCAAGTTACATCAAGGAAGGAGATAACTAAACCTCCTGCGCAAGTCCTGTTCCACCAGACACGCCTGACTCCTGTTCATTGAAAATCTTCGCAGTCAGGGTTCAGGTAAATACTAACATCATATTAACTGGTGTATCAGTGTATCTCTACCCACGGGGACCGCAACGACCTTGATAGCGAAACAATAGTTATCTTCATCGCTAACTGGAGATTTTAATGTTCAAGATTCCCCTGGGGTAAATTCACGTTTTCTATGGAAAAGGACACTCGCCATTGATTACTAGTAAATGCTTTTCATTGAAAGTCAATACATATGATAAAACCAGTCAAATCAAGTTTTAAAAAGCACACAGGCAAAGTCTGGTGGAATGAACATGAGACAAAGAAAAGAGAAAAAGGAGAAAAACATCAAACTGAGAGAATATTTACGAAGCAAAGGAGAAGAGCGCGCTAAAAAGCTTCTTGAGAAAAAAAGAACAAAAAATCATTTAGATCACATCATCACAACACAAGAAAAAACGGCAATATTGGTTTAACTTTTGTAAGAATGAAACAACATATAAAGATTTTCAAAAAGTGTGGGGAAAATTAAGAACAATGAAAAATGGACTTAAGTTGTCAAAATCTCCTGTCAAGCTCCCAGACTCTGATTTCCCGTCTAATCTAAAAAAGGTCAAAGCTTTTGTTAAGATATTCCCAAAAATGGGAGCAAATGTAGTTTATCAACAGAAAATAGACTGCACAGACAGCAAGAAGAAGAAATGTTCACCGAGAACGATCCAGACCCTGTAATAAACCACTATCTGAATGCTCCCATAACGGTCCAAGAAGTGGAAGAACGTGGGTTTAGATGGTATCTCTTATGAAATGTTGCGTCATGTCCCACCCGATGTTAAACGTTTTATCTCGGTATTCATTCAAAAATGTTGGGAAAATCAATTTGCCTTCATTATGGAGCATTCTATCATAGTTCCTACTAACATAAACAAGGAAAACCTCGAAGTAACATTGTCATACTCTAGGGGTCGTACACACACATGCACATCTGCCCATGGCCCAAAGTACACTCCGCACGTACACGCAATCACTCCTCTCACCCAAGGAGCGCCAAATAATAAACACAACACAAAAAAAGTTTGTTTCCCCTCCTTCTACGGGAGTACAAATATTAATCAAACACCAACACTTAAATAATTTCATTTCCACGCCTTTAAATATTTCTTACCCAAATGTTTCCACATTCAAAATTCCTTTACAGGAAATAGATACATTGCTTCCATATTCCAGGCTTCTTTATAAGAAGATAAATATAAATTTCACTTTCTGGTCACCCTCTTAACCTTGGGAAGGCACACAGGGGACAGCCATCTCCGGGCTGAATAGGGCGTCGCTTAATACAAACTTTCCTGAGCTGGGAACTTGGTCCGGCACCTCTGGGACCACCCCAAGGCCCTAAGTCCGTGGTCCGTGTGAGACAGCCAATCTGTCAATACACTCGGAACCACGTACAGTTTCTATAATTACTGAAGAAGAAAAAAAAAAAAAGGAACTCACCTCAACATGAAGATATAGAACAGTAACCTTTCCCCTATGCATAAGCTTTTATTTTGAATGTTACTTTTCATCTCCCATTTCTTTAATAAAAGAATTGTTACAACTTTAACCACACTTGTTCTTATTATTTTCTTTTCTTTTAAATACAAACGTCTTCCTTACTTTTGCTCATATATTTCACTTCTCCCTAATTAAACATGGATACTTAAATACCTCTAACGCGACGCAGCCTCGCTCTGGCCTCAGTCCAAACAAACCATCAGGCCCTCCGACTTCTCTGGCTGGCATGGAGCAAGTAATTATCAAATCAGAAATTCAATAGCGCACGCAGTGCATCTCACCAGTATCACACTTTTTACTTAAAACCAGCGACGTGCATTCACAGACACTTTTCACTATCTCAAAAGCCAACAACAGTTACACGCAGAGCAACATGTGCACATTGCAATCAACATAACATGTGCATATGACAAACATAAACAGCTACTGTCCAATTGCCCTAACGTCGCATACATGCAAACTAATGGAAAGAATTGTCCTAAACAGATTATTTTTGTAGTAAGTATCAAATTATCCCTGTAAATCAAGCTGGCCTTCAGAAAGGCAGATCAGCAGCAGAAACATCTAGTGAAACTCACAACACACATGTTAAACAACTATTCGCAAGAAGAAAAAACATCTTGGCAACTTTCTTTGACACAAGGAAAGTGTACGAACAAGTGTGGCATAAGCGACTTTTGTATAAATCGAAAACTGTTGGAATAAATGGAACCATGTATGATTATATGAAAGTTTTCCTTCAAAGTAGAACTATTCAAACAAGAATAGAGCATACATATTCCACCACTAGAACACTGGCAATGGGTCTACCACAAGGATCAGTATTATCTCCAATCTTATTTGATATCCTATTTGCAGATATAACCAAAGCATTATAAGATATAGTTTTAGTACAGTTTGCTGATGACAAACGTCTGTGGATGAAAATCACCATGAAAAGAAAAAAATCCATTAAGATCCTCAAATTACATAAAGATCAAATATCAACCTGAATTAAACAATATCAGTAGTTTCTTACATGAAAATGGATTGAAACTCTCGGCAGGAAAAAGAAAATCTAATGCTTTTTAGATTTGGATACAACCCACACAAACTTCCATAATTTACCCCGAGTGGGTCTGTCTTACAATACGTCAAATCTGTTAAATTCTTAGGAGTATATCTAACATCAAAAATGTTCATGGAACCAACATATTGAATATATTTTGAATAAAGCAGAAAAAGTTTCAACTTTCTAAAGATCATAAGCAAACAAAACTGGGCACAAGATAAAGAGAGTTTAACACTCCTATCTTCTACTCTTAAGCGGTCTAGATTGATTTAGGTTCAAGAAGTCTTCTTCAGCGCTCCACAGCGTCTACTTAATAAGTTACAAAGCGCACACTACAAAGCATATAAACTTGCTCTTGGAGTTCCCACACATACATGTAACATTGGGACATACTATGAAACTGGAATTTTACATTTGAACGAGTTTCAAAAAGTGTCCTCCACGAAATTTGTTTTAAAGAACCTTTCATAAAAAAAAAGTTTCTGTACAAATGAAGTATCTCTAAATTCAGTGACAGATTTTGCTAAAAGAGCAAAAGACATAAAATCAGTTAAATCTATTCAGTCATACACATCTACTCTCCAAAAAAGGAAAGCAACATTAACCAAACTAGCTGTCAATATGTCCTTTCCATCTATTCCCGAATGGGAATAGACCAAAGCAAATTATGACGCAAACTATACAGAATGAACAAAAAACAATCCACCATATCTTGTAAAAGATATGTAAATTCTCATTTGGAAAATCAATATAAGGACTATCTTCAAAATTTTACTGATATCTCAGTGTTAGATGACCATAGAGCAGGAGCAGCTTTTATAATACCAAAATTAAAAGTGGAGGAATTACATTATCTTGGCAAACACTTGCCAATGTTAACTGCAGAATTAGTTGTTATTCTCATGTCCCAAAAGTATGTTTAAAATCTTTTCATAGAAAATTGTCAACTTTAACTGTACAGTGATTCAGAGTCAACCCTTTCTGCCTTACAGTCTTCAAATCCAAAGATCTACTGTAAGACTATTACATAAATTAATTACGTGACACATCTCCTATTGATGAAAAGAATAAATGTGACTTCCTCTTGGGTGCCCTCACATTGTAGAATTTCAACAAATGAGAAAGTTGACTAAACTGCTCGAAGAGCAGCTCGCAGTATTGAAGGAACGACTGCACTGAACATTCCGCTAGACCTATCAGAATGTTATACTTTTATTAATAGAACATCCTCTAACAGTTTCAAGAGGTTATTGGAAGACACAGTAGCCAATATTATCACAATTGTATACAACAAAATCCCGACATCCACCCCAAGACTCAATGAGACAAATTCGAAAATACATCTAGAGAGATAATAACTTTAATTCATAGGATGCATTTAAATTCACTTCGAATCGATACAGTAAAAATGTTACATGTATGTTTGGGGAAACTTGGTGTACGTTACCTATTACTAGATTGTCCAACGATTAAGAATACAGTGCACAAAGCTGGTTCTAAACATTTTTTTTCTTTTTTTCTTTTTTTAAATTTTTCATACAGATATGACATTCACATACATAAACATAAACTACAAAGAACAAACACAAACAACAACAACAAACCATACATACATACACATACATATACAGATCACCAGATGAGAATTTAAGGTAGTACAACATGAGTCCAATTACATAATATAAGACAGGTGTAAATACATTCATGAACATATTCAAACATTTTATGAATTTTTCACACACACATACACACACACACGCACGCGCGCGCGAATCCGTACGCATCTGTACAAACATTTGGCAGTGTCAAGTCTAAAAGGGAAAATGACCACAAAGACTTCAAAGAAAAAGAAAAAAATGTTAACCTCTAATTTTTTTTTCTTTTTTCTTTTCTTTTTTTTTTTTTTTTTGCTGTCCCAACCTCTGCGCCACCTCAGAGGCAGTGCACCCACGCCGCTCATTCCGACATCCCGTCCACAGCCACAGCTCGTCGGACCCCCCGCAGCCCCGGCACCGGCAATCCACAGGGAGCAGTCAATGTCAAATCGTCAAGAGGCAACTCACCGGAGGAGACACTGCACTGCTGCCGAGTCACTTCGGTGGTGTTCAGTGGCGCCTGTTCTGATCTAACATACGCAGGACACCACCTACTAAGCCCCCTACTGACGACAATAATTGCTGAGTCGCGGAGTCGGCGTGAGTGAGTTCTCCCTCCGGAGGGCGCCACCACGTCCGTCCAACGACAGTCCCCATGGACTCGCCGATGCCGGTGACCCCGACGGAACCAAACCAAAGCCACAGACGTGGAGAGGACATCGAAATTGAGGTCACCATGAGAGCACGGCATGAAGGGCCACAGAATTGAGACATTTTTTTTATGCTAATCGATGAGAATGAGGATGATTAAGATGATGCTACGGATTTCCATTTGGTCTGAGACTACATGACAGGGCTGTACTCTACGCTTCCTTTCATAATATATCCCGGCGTCAACCAGGCCCGAGAGATACAGGCACCTGCAGTGTTGGTCAGGAAATTTGAGCAACACTCTCAGAAACGCATCCATTAAACGGATGAAACTCGACTGTGTGGTCCCAGTCTTCCCAACTGAGTCCGCAGCAAACTCAACTCTGGGTAGGAGCCGGTCGGGGCAGAAAAACCCACATGCTCTAATATTTCTTATTATAGATCGACTCCACTGGCATTACCAAAAATGTTAAATAATTATGCTTTTCTAAGTTCGTCATATACACATCTATCACGCAGCCCAGCAAGAATTTAACTTTAACTTTCAACAACCCCTCATATACAAAAAGAAAATCACACACACACACACACACACACACACACACACACACACACACACACACACACATGCGCGCGTAAGTGCGCATACACACACACACACGCGCGCACGCGCGCGCGCGCGCCCGCCCCGCGCACGCACGCACACACACACACGCACGCACGCACGCACGCACACACACACACACACACACACACACACACACACACACACACACACACACACACACACACACCATTACACAATCCGTCTGGAATCACTTCAGTGGGAAGACGTTAAATTAAACAACAACGACAACAACAACAACTACAACAACTACCACAACAGCAAACACACACACACACTCTCTCTCTCTCTCTCTCTCTCTCACACACACACACACACACACACAACCACACACACACAACCACACACACACACACACGCACGCACGCACGCATGCACGCACGCACGCACGCACGCACACACACACACACACACACACACACACACACACACACACACTGAAAAATGCGGGCTCTGCTTATTTGATACCTTATTCAATAGCAGAGAAATGTTTTTCATGCTTTCTAGGTATACAATTAGAAATAAATTGGAATCACCGGTATTACCCTATGGATCCTATCTTTCCCTATCAAAGAGTCCAGTAGGTCAGAATTTACAGTTCTCACATTGATCATCTCAGTCTTATGAAGTTACTTTTAAGTGAGTCAGTCATACAGCTACTGCTAAATCTACATAAAATACACTTGATCACAACAAAAAAACAAAAAAAACAGTTCTCTGCCAAATTTTCGTCTTTACTTGACTTCATCAGAGCTGTCACCTTGGAACACCTAGTAGTCCTCCTTTGACGTTTATCGTGTCTTACGTCATCGTCTGTACGTATTTATTGGTCTCTCGTTTATGTCGTCAAACCTGGAAGATTTTGTTCGTTCTGTTTCTTCCTTTCTCTCTCTTTTTTTTTTTTTTCTCTCAGTTTTTTTCTTTCTCTCTCTCTTTCTTCCTTCCTTCCTTTCTTTCTTCCTTCCTTCTTTCTTTCTTTCTTTCTTTTCATTCTTTCAAACACAACACACACACACACACACACACACAGAGTTTGTCCGAGTGGCAGCAGGGGAAGAATCGTGGACACCACCTGAGCTCTAGTCCCATACATTTAGGCCGTCAGGGTAATTTTTTCAGTTTGTGGCGCCAATTTGCGCCACGCCACAATTGTTCCCTGACTTTGCGTTTGCACGCATTCTTGGAGTGGCACTGTTCTATTCCAATAACCCTCATGTCCGCCATGGAGTGGTTGTTTGCTTGGAAGCGTTTGGCTACCAGGGTTTCAGCACGGCAGCCTTCCGTTTCTCTGGTCCCTTCATTTTTTATGCTTGACCTGTGGCCATAAAAGCGTTCCTTTAGTGGCTGTCCCGTCTCCCCAACGTATTGCGTGTCCCCACAGCGTGCACAATTGATGAGGTACACCACATCACTGCTGGTGCACGTCAGTCTATGGCGTACCTGCAACACCTGACCGGTGCGGACACTGGTGAACTGTGTGGTCTCTTGCAGATGTTCAGCACAGAGGACACAGCTCTTTGACTGGCACCTGTAGCAGCCTGCAGGCCCTGGGGACACTGCCACCTGCACAGGGGAGAGCTGGGAGGGCATGAGCAGACTGCGCAGGTTTCTGCACTTCCGCTCTCTCCTACCATGGGGGCTTGGGGGATGGCCTTTCCCATCCTTCTGCTGGTATGGAGTGTGGGCAGGAGCTCCCGTAGCCACTGAGCAATGGGAGGGTGGGCGGGGTTGTGTGTAATTATGAAGGGGATGCGTCCTGTGGAGTTGGTCCTGTTCCTGTAGGTGAGGGTCTGCTGCCGTGGTATTGCTGCCGCCCGGTCAATGGCTTTTTGCACCAGGCCAGGTGGGTAGCCCCGCTTCACGAGACGGCCCTTCAGTTCCACACAACGCTTGAAGAATACTTCCTCCTCTGAGCATAGTCTCCTCAGGCGGAGGCTCTGTCCGAAGGGAATGCCGCGGACGCAGTGGCATGGATGGCATGAGTTGAAGGGGAAGTACATGTTGGCATCCGTTCTTTGATGTGCACATCTGTGGTCAGTTTCCCATTGGAGATGCTTATCTCCGCATCCAGGTAGGGCACCCTGGACCTGCCGTAGTTTGAAGTGAACTTCACACTGTGATGCTGCTGGTTGAGCCATGCTAGGAAGTCTTTAAGGCGGTCCTCCCCCTGAAGCCACAGCATCAGCGCATCATCGATGTAGCGTCTCCAGTGTCGGACCGGGATCTTCCAGGGGGAAGAAGAGGTCAGCAGTTCTTTCTCTAGCCACCCCATGT
>JADBJO010002145.1:175000-177500 GCA_016801955.1 Conus betulinus | reverse complement strand
AACTTGAAACTTGAAACTTTTTTTATTGTCACTAAACACCATTAAAGGATTTATGGACACAAGATGGCGATGACTAAACAACTCATCGTCCAAAGAATATAATAAATTTGTTCTTTTTACATAAAAAAAGTCATTATGTAAAGCAGTCATATACATATTTCGCAATTTCAACCTAAAGGTCATCATTAGACATCAAAGTACTTATTTTCAATGAGGTAGCGTCGTATATATCCATTTTGTTTATTATACGTTTGTTAAACCTATTCCTGATTTTATCGTAAGGTTTACAAGAGCCTAAAAATGTACCTCGCCTTCTATTATATTGCAAGTTGTACATTTCCTGTCTTCACTCTTACTGGGAATATCTACCTCTTTCTATTGCGAGGTCATGTGCGCTAATTCTTAATTTACAAAGTTCTTTCCTGTAATATTTATTTGTGCATTTGATGAGGCACGGTTCAGGCCTATATTTATTACTGATGTCATTATAAAATTTCAACCTTGGTGCTCTTTCTTTCTCTTTTTCCCAAAAATGTATATATTCACATTGTAACTTTCTCTCTATTGCATAATGCAATCTTTGAGGGTTAAGTGTACTTTGGTTATTCCATACATGTGTGATTCCAATATTACTTAAGATCTTCTTTACAGAAGATTTCCATGAAGATGATGGGTCAAGATCTTCGTACGCTTCTCTTAGATATGAGTCTTCCTTTGATTCCATTATATGGATCCAAAACATGACTACTTGACTCATTATTTCTTGACACAAAGGAAATCTTCCAAGTTCCGCTAGTACTGGCAATTTCATTGCTTTTCCGTGTACGCCTAATATATGTCTGCAAAATTTTACATGTACGTTCTCGATCGGATTATGGGATAATAAGTATTTGTGATAAATGTCGAACATTGTAGCCTGCTTTTCAACATGTCCTATCTTTTCTGTAAATGGAAACCAACCTTCTTCTGCGCCATAAAGCATAACTGGTGAAATCAAAGCATCAAAGAGTTTTGCTATTGATGATACATTGACATATTCTCCCTTTACTTTACGTAGTAAGGAATGTACAGCGTTGTTACCTTGTTTTGCTAGATGATCTTGTGCTTTATGTAACTCTCCACTTTTATGAAGAATTATCCCTAAATACTTGTATTCATTTACTGTCTCAAGAGGATCATCTCCACATGTAAATGCGGTTGGAAATTTTGAGTAAGTTTTAGAGAATATGACAACTTTTGTTTTATCTTTATTTAGTTTCATGACCCATTCTGTACAATAATTGTGAAGTTGATTAAGTTTTCTTTGTAATCTGATTTTGTGTTTGACAACATAACTATGTCGTCACATATAATGAATGCGATATTCGTGTTTCTTTCAGCTTGTTTATAACAGGAGAATCATTGTTATCAATATAGTTTGAAATATCATTTATGAAGATATTAAACAGCATTGGGCTAAGCGAACTGCCTTGAAGAAGTCCTTCTTTAACCGGGAGTGATCTTGTAAATCCATTATTTGTTTTTTTTTTCCACAAACATGTACATATAATAACCATTGATGCCTATATTGTATAGTTTCAGAAGTAAAACGTCATGCCATATGCTGTCAAATGCTTTTCTAAAGTCTACAAAACAACAGTATATCTGCCATTCTTTTTTTTCTTATTTCACTGTCAATGATCTTTTCAAAAATGAATATCTGGTCTGTTGTTCTGTAGGATTTTCGAAATCCTGCCTGTTCTTTTATAAATAAATCTCTGCTTTCTATGTAATTTGTTATCCTATTGTTTCATATTTGACAGAAAGCATTACTCAGGCAGCAGTTAAAGTAATTCCACGATAATTGTTAGGATTTGTAGGATCGCCGCTTTAATAAATGGGGACACAAATGCCATGTTTCCACAGAGAATGGGATACTGGCCATATCTTAGTACCCAGTTAAATATATTCTTAAGAGGTATAATTATATTACACAAACTGGCTTTGATTATTTCATTTGAGATTCCGTCCTTTCCCGTGGCTTTTTTTTTTTTAAATTTCGAAATGACTTATGGATTTCTGATATACTAATTGGTTCATCAACGTCTGGATTATATATAACATTTCTTGTTTCATACAATTTTTGCTCAATCAGTTTTTCTCTGTTCTGTTATTTCAATATTCCTGCTAATTAATTTTTCTAAGTGAGATATCCAATTGTCTTCATGGATTTCCTTTCTTTATTTTAATTCGTGTTTTGCATGTTTGTTAATTCGTTTAGTGTTCTCCATACTTGATTTGGATCCTTTTCAAAGGCTTCATCTAATTCTCTAACAAGTTTGTCTCTGTATGTATTTTTTGTCTTTCTTAAAATACGTTTGTATGCCTTCACTGTTGAAAAGTACTTTGCCTGTAGGTATCGCTTGAAAGGGTGTATGTTCAGTGCAATTAAAAGTGATCTTACTTCTTTCCTTAGAAGAAAACATTTTTCATCAAACCATTTTTTGTGTTTGGGATTTTT
>JADBJO010002145.1:150000-170000 GCA_016801955.1 Conus betulinus | reverse complement strand
GTGACTAAAGAACAGATCAGTGGCTCTATCGATATCTTATTTCTGTATGTAGTTAAGAACATATGTGGACGCTTTGTGTTTGAACAGTCTAGAAATGATATCTTCTTTATTAAAAAAAAAGGTGAAAATATGAGGATGACGCATGTGATGAAAGAGGACATTAGTTGCTGCCTTTTATTCCCCTTCAAATGTAAGCTTCAGCAAATACAGGAGTAGGGAATTTTCACGCATCTGGGTTATCAAATTAACCGAGTCTGGAAGTGATAGCACGCAACAATAATGTATTTTGAAGAAAAAGTAACACACAAGTCAATAGTTCAAATGCCATGGAAACTGTTCTCTTGATAGAGGTAAATTTCAGTTGAAAAGCTGCTGAAGGTCATTCAGCACGAGAAAATGTGCTTATTTCTGTTTTGTTTTTGAGGGGAAAAATAGAGGGTGGGGGGAGGCATTTTCTTATTTTCCCCACTATGTTTCACCATATTTTTCTCTCATTCCCATGCGTAGCCTCTATATCGTGCACGTTGATCTTTACCTTATGTGCAGAAAACAGCATTTTTCTTTTTGTAAAACGAATGTTGTCTTTTCTGGACTATTTCAAATATATTGAATCAAAACCTGAATTTTTAACCTTTTCAGAAACGTATACTGATAAGAAATTTCTGCAGCACGAACAAGATATACATTTATTCCTGGCTGTTTTATATTTGTCAAAGTATTTCAAATGATTAGTCTCTTTTTGATTCATTTCTACAAATGTACTCTCTCTCTCTCTCTCTCTCTCTCTCTCTCTCTCTCTCTCTCTCTCTCTCTCTCACACACACACACACACACCACACACACACACACACACACACACACCGATATGCACGTTCTCAAGCACGCATGCATAAACACACCTTTATTTCTGGAGAGATAACAGGCTTTTGCACTGTACTTGGATTGGTTTCACTCATTGCACTCCTTTTCACCACCCGGTGCCCCATTCATGTGCACGTATCCACACTATAATGGATTGCAGCAAAAGAACATCCAGCTATAGATTAGAAATAAAACAAGGGAACGCTTTTTGACATAGGCACATCTCTCACTTCAGTAACAAGGATTTAATGCATGTTTAACAGGTTCAAAATCAAGATTCCCCCCGCAGTGTGTCGAGCACATCTTTTTGTCAATTCCCTGTCGGGAAGCTATGTTTAATTGTGAGCAGGGGCAGGTTTGTCCCTTTCCTTCTCTCTTTCACTCATGTTATTATTTTATACATTGCGTTTACATATTTTTTCTATGATGTTATACTATGTGTATAGCTTGCTGATGCTTATAATGTTATTGTATATGTCATCCTTTTTTCCACTTCTCCCATTTTTTTTTAAAAAGAGGAGAGTTGGGAGGGGGTAAACTCTCTCTCTCTCTCTCTCTCTCTCTCTCTCTCTCTCTCTCTCTCTCTCTCTCTCTCTCTCTCTCTCTCTCTGTTTAAAAGACACTTCTTCTACCCTGTATGCTGGATCACAGGGTAGAAGAAGTAAAGTCTTTTTAAACAGAAATTTGACCGGCAGGCGTTGGAAGCAGAACACACAGACAATAACTACCAGCCTGACCACAAGACAAAGAACTGGACCGTATGTGATATGAAGAGAAAATACCTATTGACTTCTTATTCCCCATTCTGTTGTCAGCTTAGTGTCCCATTCACTTCTTACTTCATATATCCTCCTCAGCTAGCTGTTTTGGAGACTCTATCCCATCAACAGAAAGGGAGTCCACTCAATGTGTGATGTTTTTTTCTTCTTCTTCTTCTTCTTCTTCTTCTTCTTCTTCTTCTTTTCTTCTCTCTTCTCCTCCTCCTCTCCTCCTCCTCTCCCTCCTCCTTCTCCTTCTTCTTCTCCTTCCTTTTTTGTCCTCTATGTGATGTTTTATAGAGAAAACAGAAAGCTCCAAAAACAATTGGCTGAGATTCAACTGTGCAAGGTATTAGGCCCTTCAGATGGCAGACACAAACATAGACTGGCCATAGGCTCCAGAGACTTTAATGCCACACTGTCTGCTGTCCCTCTCATCGCATGTCCTCTGCAGCACGTGACTCTGATGATCTTCGCCTGTGACTCCCGCAGTTTGTGTGACAGGAAGCCAGAAAAGAGAGGCCTGTCATACACACTGATGTGCAGAGTTTCCCCGACACAGACAGTTCCTTATTTCACGTGCAAAACGACAGGAGACTATATTCCCTACAGTCTGGTGTGTGACTGGAGTCAAGACTGTGCCGATAACAGTGATGAGTCTTTTTGTCAGTTCCCTCCCTGTCGGGAAGATATGTTTAAACTGTGAGCAGGGGCAGGTTTGTCCCCTCCTTCTCTCTTTCCCTCATGTTATCATTTTATACATTGCGTTTACATATTTTTTCTATGATGTTATGATATGTGTATAGCTTGCTGATGCTTATAATGTTAATGTATATGTCATCCTTTTTCCACTTCTCCCATTTAAAAAAAAAAAGGGAGTGGGGAGGGGGTTAACTCTCTCTCTCTCTCTCTCTCTCTCTCTCTCTCTCTCTCTCTCTCTCTTCCTTCTCTCCTCCTCTCCATCTCTCCTCTCCTCCGATCTCTCAGAATCCTCTTCATCTCTCTCTCTCTCTCTCTCTCTCTCTCTCTCAAGTGCATGGCTTTCTTCCTCCCTCCCAATGGTGGAGGGACAAACAAACCAGAAATCGTTGTAAAGACTTTAGATCCACACTGAAAGACAAAGGTATCACAGTGGCCAACGATCGCACCCACTGGAAAGCCAGAATTACCACCGAGATGAGAAGTGAAGGAAACGTTGCCTGTTGTTCCTGAAAGGACAGCCGGCTGAAGGGCCAGGCGACCAACCCGAGGACTTACACTGAAGTAGCTGATCCACAGGCCAGTCAATGTATAATGGAATCAGCAACGCCCAATCAACCAGGTGTCAGAAAAGAAATCTGAGGTGATGACCCATCCAAGCAGACCAACATAGATCCCACCCCCAACCCCCACCATCCCACCTCACCGCCGTCACGTGCCAACGCCACATTAATAACCCAGATAAGCACATGGAAGGCAGAAGTGCATGGGGTCAAATCATGCATATATGCAGGACTTTGTCTTTTTGAATGAACACAAGAGAGACAGTTAGCATGGTGGTGAACAGTAACGTACCTGTAATTAAATGTACTGGCAGAAGTTTTCCTTGACTGGAAACCGGTGTCAAAAAAAAACAATAGTACACACTAACAGAATACAAGGGGATAGGACAATTTTATCAGAGAAAAATGCTCCAAAGACATTGAATGATAAAGACGGCTGGCGATCTTGAGAAAAGATCGTGGAAAAAAAATTGAATTAAAACCTGAATTATTCACCTGTTTTAGATGATAATGATAAAGATACTGAATTTTTTGCATTGTTTGACAAAAAGATCCATATATTAATAGTGTTCACTTAAAGTTCTTGACTTAAGTTATATGTTCACTTGTATTAGTGTATATGATTCATGTGGTTGGTAATGTTGATGGTGAGTTTATGAGTGTTTTTCCTCATGGCAGTAGTATCACTGATTGTTTCATCATGTCTTCAGTTCACGTGGACGTTGCTTGAACGTAGACGGTTGAATTGATGATTAGCAGCATTTGCCTATCGAATTCTGTTACAAAATCGATATTGATTATCGTGAATGGACAACTGATACAGAAAACATAGAAGAACATACTATACCATCAGAAGAATGTTTGTCGGAAGATTTGCGTGAAGTGGGTTCATATTATGTTGGGTAATTTGTTCAGGACGTTAGTCAGACACTGTGAGTTGATGTCAATGCTTCCCTTGATATGTTTTTTTTTTATGAAACAAAAAGCCTTCATAGTAATGCTGCTTCCATATTTAGAACTGTAAGCAATACGAAAAAAAAAAAGTAAGTTGATTGATATAACAAATAATGTGCTGAAAAGAAAGGAACAGTCAGACTTACCTGAGATCATTTTAACGCTTAGGAAAAACGCAATACCTTCATCATCCTTTTTTTTCTTTTTAATTTTTATTTTTATTTTTATTTATTTATTTATTTATTTTTGTTGTTGTTGCTGTCCCACAACCTCTGCGCCACCTCAGAGGCAGAGCAACCACGGTGGGGAGCAGTCAATGTCAAGTCCTGAAGAGGCAACCCACCGGAGGAGACACTGCTCTGCTGCAGAGTCACTTCGGTTGTGTTCAGTGGCGCCTGTTCTGATCTAACATACGCAGGACACCCTACCTACTAAGCCCCCTACTGACGACAATAATTGCTTAGTCGCGGAGCCGGCGTGAGTGAGCTCTCCCTCCGGAGGGCGCCACCACGTCCGTCCAACGACAGCCCCCATGGACTCGCCGATACCGGTGACCCCGACGGAACCAAACCAAGGCCACAGACGCGGAGAGGACATCGAAATTGAGGTCACCATGAGAGCAGGGCATGAAGGGCCACAGAACTTGAGAGTTTTTTTTTTATGCTGATCATGAGAATGAGGATGATTAGATGATGCTACGGATTTCCATTTCGGTCTGAGACTGCATACCAGGGCCGTACTACTCTACGCTTCCTTTCATAATACATCCCGGCGTCGTCAACCAGGCCCGAGAGATACAGGCACCTGCAGTGTTGGTCAGGAAATGTGAGCAACACTCTCAGAAACGCATCCATTAAGTGGATGAAACTCGACTGTGTGGTCCCAGTCTTCCCAACTGAGTCCGCAGCAAACTCAACTCTGGGTAGGAGCCGGTCGGGGCAGAAAAAGACTATGCAATTTTTGTCATTAGTAGAAGCCTTAGTGGGTAGCAACATTACCTTAGTGGGTGGTGTCCTATGCATGGTGGATCACAACAGGCAACACTGAGCACCATTGAAGTGACTCGGCTTACGTGCAGTGTCTCATTTGATGGAATACCTCATGGCGACTTGACATTGAATGCTATCTGTGTGCTGCTGCAGGCAAAGCAGGTGGTGCCTGTGGACTTAGAACTGGAATGAGCAGAGCACAGCTAATGCCACTAAAATGGCTTGGAAGATGAGACAGGAAAACAAAGTATCACCAGTTAGTCCATACAATCCGTTAATTTATGTCAGTCAGGTAGACTGTTTCAAAAGATGCTAGCTTTGTACGGGTTTTCTGTTGAAGTTCACTTTAACAAATTATGGCATATCTTTTTCAGGAAAGAGAGCCACGATATTTAAGAAAAAGAAAGTATGTAATAAAAAGCACCAGTCAATGATATGGGTCACGCTGTGTTGAACTCGATCCGGGGTACTTCAAGACTGTTTTCGGTATCTTTAAGTTATTGATAGTGTTCAGGTGCTTATTTCAAAGGAATATTCATGCATTTA
The DNA here is from genome assembly GCA_016801955.1 of Conus betulinus. Taxonomy (NCBI): domain Eukaryota; kingdom Metazoa; phylum Mollusca; class Gastropoda; order Neogastropoda; family Conidae; genus Conus; species Conus betulinus. The sequence continues at coordinate 164,630 of JADBJO010002145.1, read as the reverse complement.
AAACACTGTAAAATTTACATCTGAATTTGCATTGGTTAACAAGAAACCCAGCATATACATCTTCATAGAGAAACATATAACAAAAAAAACACAAAACATTTGATACACACAAGACACAGAAATATTCAATCACAAAACACAGAAACACACTTTCACACAAACACACACACACACACACACACACACACACACACACACACACACACACACATACACACACACACACACACACACACACACACATACAGACGCGCGCGCGCGCGCGCACAGACAGACAGACAGACACACATATACATTTAGCAATCACAAAACATGGAACCATTAACACACACAAAAGCACAGAAACATTTAACACACACAAAACACAGAAACATTTAACACATAAAAACACATAAACACTTGATGCGCACAAAAAACACAGAAATATTTCACGCACGCTCACACTGCCACAAACACAGAAACATTTAACAAATCAAAACGCTTAAATCTTTAACGTACACAAAATACAGAAACATTTAACATACACACACAACACAGAAACATAACTACACTACACAGAAACATTTAAACGCACACAAAAACCAGACACGTTTAACACACACAAAGCACTGAAACATTTAAAACTCGCAAAGCACTGAAATATTAACTCACACACAAAAAAGAAAACAAATATCTTCCACGCATGAGCTCGATCTGAGGAAGCCCTCCTCCTCTCCCATAATCCCTCTTCTTCCCCCTCCCCTTTCCCCACTTCCCCCTTCCCCCAACACACAACGCGCAGACAGTCTGTGCTACATCAAAGGGAGATGACCTTGTAGATGTCAGTAAAATTTAGTCTGAATACAATTGAAACATGGCTCTCTCTCTCTCTCTCTCTCTCTCTCTCTCTCTCTCTCTCTCTCTCTCTCTCTCTCACACACACACACACACACACACACACACACACACACACACACACATACACACACACACACACAGAGGAGAGACAGAGACAGAGACAGAGAGAGAGAGGGGGAATATTCTTGCAGATTCCACCATGACCCTCTGTTAGGGACATCCTGCTAAGCAGAAACATCGTAATCATCGTTGACATGATCAGCGTTGTCTTCGTCGTCTCAATGATCACAATCGTTACCACTACCATAGGCGTTGTTGTAACACAATTATACAACATGCAGGGTATACTATTAACAAAAGCAACAACACAATTGTATCATCACCAGCAGCAGCAACAGCAACAGCAGCAGCAGCACTATCATCATCACAGTCAGTAGCAGCAACAGTAACAGCAAAAGCTGTAGCAACGGTCATGGCGGACTTTCTGTGCTGGTTCCCAATTGGTGTCTGTGGATGCTTGGTCAACCTGGATGTCGCTGTGTCAGTGACAGTGACTATGATGTGTCATTTACATTTGTTTAACACAGCTTCCGGCATCATTGTTTTACCAGTATATAGTAGTAATAGTAGTCCTAGTAGCTGAAGAACATAGCAGCTACAGCAACTGCAGCAGTCATCGCCACAGCAGTAGCAGGAGTGATTGTAGTGTGGCAGCAGCAGCAGCAGTAGTAGTAGTAGTAGTAGTAGTAGTAGTAGCAGGAATAATAGTACCAATAGTAGTAGAAACAGTAGTAGTAGCAGCAGCAATAGTTGTAGCAGTAATGGTAGTGATGGTAGTAGTAGTAGTAGTAGTAGTAGTAGTAGTAGTAGTAGTAGCAGCAGCAGCAGCAGCATGCTTAAGTGAAAAAGGAGAAACAAAACTATGATGTGTCATTTACATTTGTTTAAGTGCATACCTATGGACAAACTATGTGATGAAATTAGTGACTGTAAAACCTCGGAAGATGAAGATCTATGCAGCCATAAAAATCTGGAAACCTTTCTTATGGAAGTATGGCCCCCAGCTGTAGTTAATTTCGACGTGCCGGGAAGCTTCAGTGTTGTTCCTCTCCCTAGCATACAACAAAGTGTCCAGAAACACACTTCATGTGTCCAGTCTTGGACTATTGCTTACCTGTCTACACTCGGTGCAATGGAGTGAAGGACTGCCCAGACCATGAAGACGAAGCTGACTGTGATAGATATACATGTCCAGGGTTTTATCGATGTCTTTCACCTGACAAAACAATCTGTATGCACGTGAAACACCTCTGTGATGGTATGCCTCACTGTCCGCACTTGGATGACGAACTTCTGTGTGAAGACATGGAATCCTGTCCTGACAGGGGTGTCTGCTATGGCAATCCTTTTTATCGGACTGAGCACTCTCTACATCTGCGTTACCTGGAAGCCAGAGGTACTGGGCTGACCTTAGGTGAAATCACCAATAATACCATGCTGATCTACCTTGGTGTTGGTGCATGTGGGCTGACAGAACTAATTAAGTATAGGCTACCTAATCTTCACACATTTGATCTGAGTGATAACCAACTGCATGATATACAACTGGTATGTTTGTTAGACCTTAAAAAATCTCAGGGAACTGATTCTTTCTGGCAACCCCTTGTCATCTAGCATTGCTAGTTTCAATCACCAATGCACACATTAACAGCAACACAGCTGTTAAACCTTTCCCGTGTTCAAAATCAGAATTCAAACTTGCACATGTGGTCGGAACTCATGCCTCAAATTCAAATTTTAGATTTGTCTGAGAGTGGACTGGACACCCTGAAAGGAAAACAGCTGTTCAGATCACTGAGAGTTTTGAATCTGCGTGGTTGTCCTACCTCTGACTTCAGCCCTGACTTTCTGAAAGAAATGGATGAGTTGCAGCAAGTCTTAAGTGATAACTACAGAATGTGTTGTTCAGTGATGTTGCCAGATGCTTTCACTGGGAAATGCGTGGCGCCAATGAATGAATGTCCTCATGTGGACATTTGTTAATGACAAGCTTCTACAAAACTGCCGTGGTTGTTTTCGCTGTTTTTGCTTTCTTTGGAAATGTGGGAAGTTTTGCATACCGTGTGCAAACAATCACGGCAAGAAAAACCAGAACTGGCTATGTGGTGTTTGTCTTTTATCTGTGTATATCAGATTTGCTAATGGGGATCTATTTGTCAGAGATTGCAGTTGTTGATCACATATTTGCCAACCGTTACCTGTGGAAGGAAAAGACATGGAAACAAAGTGCAGCATGCAGAGCTGCGGGATTCCTTTCCTTTCTGTCCTGTGAGGTGTCCTCATTCGTCATCTTTCTCATCACCTTGGATCGTTTCCTGGTTATCCACTTTCCTTTCAGTCGTCGTCATTTCAGAACCACGTCAGCTCACGTGGCCTGCACTGTCAGCTGGGGACTTGGGGTGATCCTGGCCTCAATACCTTTACTCCCTGTGACGTCCCACTGGGCCTTCTACGGGCAGACAGGAATCTGTATTCCTCCTCTACCAGTCACCAGAGCTGATTTTCCAGGTCGCCATTACTCTTTCAGTGTCCTGATTATTGTTAACCTCATCATGTTCATGATGGTCGCCGTAGGTCAGGCTCTTATTTACTGGTCAGTTACAGTTCACACGATACCAGATGATGCACTGACAGGTAAAGCAACCTTTGGTGGGAACGACAAAACCAGGTCCAGTTCCAAGGAGTCAGCTATTGCTCGTCGTCTCCTGGTCATTGTCATGTCGGACTTTCTGTGCTGGTTCCCCATTGGTGTCTGTGGACTCTTGGCCAAGCTGGATGTCGCTGTATCAGTGGAGGTCAAAACGGCCTTGGCCATCATTGTTTTACCACTGAACGCAGCTCTAAACCCAGTGCTTTATACCTACCTCGTTCTGCGACAGAAACAACAGAAAGATAAAGAGATCAGACTCCAGAAGTTTATTTCCGCTCAGGTGAAACAGGCATCAGCAAATGTCCATCGATGACAAAATCAGGGAATGTACAAATTCACTTGGCAAAAAGAAAGCCTATTATTAAATAAACAACGTTTTACGTGTATGTGTCATCAAAAAAAAAAAAAAAAAAGAAAAGAAAAAGCAACGATGCTTTAATGGTTGTTACATATGCATTCATTTCAGTTTATTTCACTGTATTAACACCTCAAAGGAAAACTATTTACATTGAAATCTGACAGAAAACACCTACCACACATGCATTTCATTTACAAAAATGGGATCACACATGCATCTGCCACTAGCCACGGACACACACACACACACACACACACACACACACACACACACTAATAAAGTTTCTCTTTGTGTGTATTTTCTTGGCAGGCCAAACAGAAAGGAAGCCGAGTGGTTTGGAGATACGGGGGGACAGGATGTAGGTCTTAAACAGCCAGTAAAACAGAGGTGGAGCCCAGGCAGACAACTGACACTTTTTACTTACAAAATAGTGAGACAAGAGGGATAACCAGGGGACAAGAGATGACATAATAAAGACACCTGACGGACGATAAAGGGTCACGATATCAGCGTTGTGTGACGCAGCAACATGCAGTAGCATAGTGTCCTGGGAAGAGCAAGAATTTGCTCATGCCTGGTCAACCAGCCTGAGGAGTTGATATAGAAGGACATTGGCGTAATGGATAGACCAAGTCAGCCAGTCAGCCTAGTCTTGGCAATTCTGTGCTATTTGTCCATAAATTAACCTGTATTTCTATGAAACTAACTTGGTTTTTGTGGAGGGTGGGACTCTGCATGGTGCAGTGAAGAGTGGACTCTGCAGGGTGCAGTCAAGGGTGGGTGCTGCTGCAGGGTGCAGTTGGTGGTGGCGCTCCGCAGGGTGCGGTAAGGGGTGGACTCTGCAAGGTGCAGTGAGGGGTGGGACTCTGCAGGGTGCAGTAAGGAGTGGGCGCCGCAGGGTGCAGAAAGGGGTGGGCGCTGCAGGGTGCAGTGAGGGGTGGACTCTGCAGGGTGCAGTGAGGGGTGGACTCTGCAGGGTGCAGTGAGGGGTGGGCTCTGCAGGGTGCAGTGAGGGGTGGACTCTGCAGGGTGCAGTGAGGGGTGGACTCTGCAGGGTGCAGTGAGGGGTGGGGTGCTGCAGGGTGCAGTGAGGGGTGGACTCTGCAGGGTGCAGTGAGGGGGTGGACTCTGCAGGGTGCAGTGAGGGGTGGGGCTGCAGGGTGCAGTGAGGGGTGGACTCTGCAGGGTGCAGTGGGGGTGGACTCTGCAGGGTGCAGTGAGGGGTGGGCGCTGCAGGGTGCAGTGAGGGGTGGGCGCTGCAGGGTGCAGTGAGGGGTGGACTCTGCAGGGTGCAGTGAGGGGTGGACTCTGCAGGGTGCAGTGAGGAGGGGTGGGCGCTGCAGGGGTGCAGTGAGGGGTGGACTCTGCAGGGTGTAGTAGGGGTGGACTCTGCAGGGTGCAGTGAGGGGTGGACTGCAGGGTGCAGTGAGGGGGGCGCTGCAGGGTGCAGTGAGGGGGTGGACTCTGCAGGGTGCAGTGAGGGGTGGACTCTGCAGGGTGCAGTGAGGGGTGGGACTCTGCAGGGTGCAGTGAAGGGTGGGCGCTGCAGGGTGCAGTGAGGGGTGGACTCTGCAGAGTGTAGTAGGGGTGGGCGCTGCAGGGTGCAGTGAGGGGTGGGCGCTGCAGGGTGCAGTGAGGGGTGGGACTCTGCAGGGTGCAGTGAGGGGTGGACTCTGCAGGGTGCAGTGAGGGGTGGACTCTGCAGGGTGCAGTGAGGGGTGGACTCTGCAGGGTGCAGTGAGGGGTGGACTCTGCAGGGTGTAGTAGGGGGTGGGCGCTGCAGGGTGCAGTGAGGGGGGGACTCTGCAGGGTGCAGTGAGGGGTGGGCGCTGCAGGGTGCAGTGAGGGGGGGGCGCTGCAGGGTGCAGTGAGGGTGTGGGCAGAGTGTAGTAGGGGTGGGCTCTGCAGGGTGCAGTGAGGGGGGGGCGCTGCAGGGTGCAGTGAGGGTGGGCTCTGCAGGGTGCAGTGCAGTGGGGGGGGCAGCAGTGTAGTAGGGGGTGGGCGCTGCAGGGTGCAGTGAGGGGTGGGCGCTGCAGGGTGCAGTGAAGGGGTGGGCGCTGCAGGGTGCAGTGAGGGGTCGGCGCTGCAGGGGGTGCAGTGAGGGGTGGGCGCTGCAGGGTGCAGTAAGGGTGGGGCGCTGCAGGGTGCAGTGAGGGGTGGACTCTGCAGGGTGCAGTGAAGGGTGGGCGCTGCAGGGTGCAGTGAGGGGTGGACTCTCTGCAGGGTGTAGTAGGGGTGGGCGCTGCAGGGTGCAGTGAGGGGTGGACTCTGCAGGGTGTAGTAGGGTGGGGCGCTGCAGGGTGCAGTAAGGGGTGGCGCTGCAGGGTGCAGTGAAGGGTGGACTCTGCAGGGTACAGTGAAGGGTGGAATTTGCAGGGTGCGGTGAGGGTGGGACTCTGCAGGGTGCAGTGAGGGGTCTGGGGTGGACTCTGCAGGGTGCAGTAAGGGGTGGACTGTGCAGGGTGCAGTGGGGGTGGGACTCTGCAGGGTGTAGTAGGGTGGGCGCTGCAGGGTACAGTGTGAAGGGTGGACTATGCAGGGTACAGAGAAGGGTGGATTTGCAGGATGTGGTGAGGGTTGGACTCTGCAGGTGCAGTGAAGGGTGGACTCTGAAAGATGCAGTGAGGGATGAGACTCTACAGGGTGTGGTGAGAGGTTAAAAATCAACAGATCTGTTTCGAGCCAGCGCTCTCGTCAGGATGGTTTTGGGGCGCCTACTGCCGGTGTTATATGGCCTGATGTCACTGTTTGCACGTGCGGATTGGCTGCACGTATTGTTCGGTTTTTTGGGGGTGTTTACAGTTCAGGGTGCGTTTGCTGACAACGATTTCCATTTGTGCCTGCAGTTGTTTACTATTTCTACTTTAGTATTTAGGGTTGCTAAGTATGGTTTGCATAGTATTAACCATTTTTCTGTTGAACATAGGTTGCATCTTTTTGAAATGTTGTTGTATGGTGATGCCCTTTTATGATTTTCCAGGATATGTTATAGTTTATTTTTTTTTCTCTTTAAGTCTCCAAATATATTTGCTCAGTTCTGTTTGGTTTTTGTATTTTTCTTTGTTGAATGACTGTTTATGGTTTGCGTATCTGGTTTTGAAGTGATTTTCAGTGATCCCTATGTATGTTTCTTTTTCATTTTCTGATGTCACACAGTGGCTTGGTATACAATGTTGTTATAGAGGCATTTGTTGCTTAAGGGACACTGTTCTTTTTTAGCACAATTGCAGGATTTCCTTTCTTCACCCTTCTTTGCTGTGTTGCTTTTCATTTTGTTGGATGAATCAATTATATTTTTTAGGTTAGGCATGCATGAATATGATAGTTTGATGGTGTTCTGTTGAATATTTTGGACAATTTGTGTTCTTTTGGGAAGGATGCTGTCAAAATTTTGAAAAATTTTTCCTACGTTTGTTTTTACTCGTCCATCATATGGAGGGTTGTACCATGTGATTTTCCTTTCCTGCTTTTTTTTTTTTTTTTTTCATGTTGTTATCTGGGTTGTATTGTAGTTTGTAGCTGTAACCACTTTTTTTTTGCAATGCCTCTTGGTATTCTGCTGCTGCATTGTTGAATACTCTTTCATTATGTGACAGATTAGATAATCTCTTGTTTATGCCATTGGGTATGGTTTTTAGTATAGATGGTGGGTGCTTTGATGTTTACATAAATGGGTGTGTCATTAGGTTTCTTGTATGGTTTGTTTGCTTCGATGGTGATTTTTAAGTTATGGTTTTGGAAAATTTTGCATAGTTCTTTTTTCTTGTTTTCAATGGTTCTTGGATTGTTGTTTAGCGCGGCGAGGCCGTCGTCTCTGTACAGTCCGACTTGTTTTCCGAGTTGCTTTTGGATGTTGGATAGTATAAACAGTCCGACTAGTTCGCATGTTTCGGCACCGTCATACGATCCCATGGTCACATCAAATATATATATATATGCTGAACAATTAAGTAGTGGGGAAAACAAGTGCAGGTTAACAATTCTTCCATCATTATAATAATGACTTGGCAAAGATTTGAAATTGAGAGGAAAAAAAAAATTGAAGATGAAGTAAATTGGAAAATGTATATCATGAATATTAAAAAAACCTTCACTAGCTGCATGAGGAAACTATCATAATCCCTCTCGAAGACAGATCTATATGTATCGCCTGCTCCGAGGCCTTTCGTCCGCTGGATCGGACTCATCGGGAGACACGGCTGATTGCGTCTGTGCTCTTGGCGTCAGATAGAGACACACCACAGTCCATAATTCTGTGTTGTTCGACCGCTAAGGGTTCGAAAAAGAACCCAACAGCACCCCCAAAGCAGCCAGCGAAAGATAGTAGTATTAAACAAAACGAAAGTGTGGAGAGGAAAAAAAGTTGTTGAAAAACTATATATGTATATATATATATATATATATATATATATATATATATATATATATATATATATATATCATCGGTCACACATCCAGAACAATACAGGCATCCACGTCACACATCATTTCAACATGCACAACTACACACTTCATGACATGCGTTGTATGCCAATTAAAAAGAAACAGTACATAGACAGTTACATTCAGAGAGATCTCAGAGAAAAATTGTGGGTTCGTTGACTACAAACAAAGCATCCACGAGGCCTGAACACACATGACCAATCATTAGTTACACGCACTGAACTCCCTTGCATTTGACAGTGACTCAGTTGTTCCCTCTGGTATAACTAACATAATGAAAACGCGCGCGCGAAGAGAGAGAGAGAGAGAGAGAGAGAGAGAGAGAGAGAGAGAGAGAGAGAGAGAGGGGGGGGGCGGCGCTATTAGTATACTGGTGGGGGGGGGGAGTGACAAAATAATAACAACAGGACGGCGTGTTTACACTTTGCATCACTTGGTGATGACATTACTGTCATGACGCAAGTTTTCTTTTAGCATCGACCTACTGATGTCACTCCACTTTTGACGTGGTTACACAGTCTCTGTCGCCCTTGAAAAAGAGCAGCCGCTGAATATATTGGATTATAGGCCTTTTTGTTTACATTGTTTGTGCCTTTTACTTTTACTTCAATTCTCTCTCTCTCTCTCTCTCTCTCTCTCTCTCTCTCTCTCTCTCTCTCTCTCTCTCTCTCTCGCTCGCTCGCTCGCTCGCTCGCTCGCTCTCTGTCCATTGTCAGCATGTGTGTATAGATTGATAGATATGTTGGACAACTTAGTTGGGGGGGGGGGGGGGGGGGGGAGGGGGGACAAGTGCAATCTAACGATTCCTCCAGCATAATTCAATGACGGCAAAGATTCACAGGAAGAAAAGAAGTGGGGAGGGGGGAGAGGGAGGGGGAAGAAAATGAGAATCAAAAGTCAGATAAAACACACTATAAATAGAAAAAAAAAAGTTCTTCATCTAGCAGCGTATGGGAACCATCAAACCCATGTTGAAGACAGAACTATTCATAATGCCTGCTCTTAGGCCAACATATATGTTTTCCAGGACGGGGGAAATCAGGATGGTATTACTTAAGTGAACTAAGTTGGTGTATAAGTCAGACTTGGCACACATTCTCTGCACTCATACACGCACATGCGCACCCATGCACCCACCAACTATTCATCACTCTCTGGGAATGGGATGCTCTCTCCTGACACGACTGAGAACAAGAAATATAGTCTCTGCACTTCTTACAATTACACACGAAAAATCCAAATATACGAAAGGAATAATCAAAGCATAAGGAATCAATAAATATTTCCTAATCCCGGGGATTAATATCAAAAAGGGCTTCTTACCTAGCCAGGTTTACACACACACACACACACACACACACACACACACACACACACACACACACACACACACACACACACACACCTGTCTGAATCACTGTTAGTGGAAGGACGTTAAACTGAAGAACAACAACAACAACAGCAACAACAACAACAACACACACACACACACACACACACACACACACACACACACACACACACACACTTGCACACCACACCACAGTTATTGAACAAGTTACTTCAAATTTTCTTCAGCACTGGGTGACGGTGACGCCTTTGGTTGTCTGGCACTAGGTTCCAGGACTGGGTCTCTATGGTCATCTCTGGGGACTCGACGTAGAAATCTTCTTTGTCTTGTTCACCCACCTCTGGGTTCCAAACTCAGTCTTTCTTTCCCAGCTTGTCTTTTACGCCTAGGACCTTGCTGCCACTTCTGTCGCTCTGACCACGTTTCTTTTGATCTGCTGCGTCCTGTTCACTCTTCGTATTGTGTTCTTCCTCTCTCTATCGTGGTGTTGTTCTTCCCATTTGTTTTGTTCTCTCTCTTTTAGTCTATATAGGAATGGAAATAAAGGATATCCCTTTGGGCCCTGCCTTTGTCGGCATTGCTTCTCTACCACCTTGTTCACATGCACACTGAATTCCTCTCTAGCTACAGGCTTCCACACATCAGCATATCTCTAAAAGATAGCCTAGCAAACAACCACCTCACACCAAACGGACATTGAAAAAAGCTTGCCTACACTGGGGGTCACTTTTCCACAGTAATTATCCTACAGAAGCTATGGCAACGACGTCCACACGCATTCAGCTAGCCTGACAAAACATCAGAACAGTGCCCCACCGCAATACCAAGTGAACGAACACAAGACTCCTGTTCTCTAGGTCTGGTTACAAAAGAACTTCAGCTGACGGGCTTTTAACACTCACTTGATGCTCCCAGGTGCTGGGTAGATCAATGCATCTCCCTTTTTGCTATCGGGAAGGTTCGAACTCGGGAGGGGTCCTAGCTATCTTGGCAGCCAACTGTCACATGACAATTAGTTACCCGACCACTGCGCTAGGTGAGAGACCTGCTGCTAATCGGCCGATTACTATTCATCCACCACGTGCGGAATTTTTGTCGTCAAAAGCACTTAAAGCCCGTTGTGAGAGGTTTCGCTTCCTTGGCATTCCCCTCAATTCTAAGACAATGCTCTGAATTGGCTGAAACATATTCAAGGAGCCGAAACTCTCATAATTCCTACATTTAAACCAACTCTACTCTAGACCTCTCTTTAGTCTACTTATACAGGAGAACACACGCAATTCTATCTTCTAAACAAAAATGGAGAGCAAAATGAATATACACACTCTCAAAAACAAGCAAATATCAAGTCCAAATTGAAATCTCCACCAGCTCTGAATAGTGTGGCCGTATATGCGTAAACATTCCGCTAAATCTTTTCCTTCCCTTTTTACGTTAGCGTTATGCATACACGACATTGCATGAAACGCACGCGCATACTACTCGTGTGTTCGCTCAACCATTTTAATCTAACTGTTGTCATTGTTGTCATTAATTCTATCATTACCATACGATGATTATGACGATGATGATGATGATGATGATGATGACGATGATGACGATGGTGATGATGGTGATCATCGTCATCGTCATCATCATCATCATCATCATCATCATACATTTCCGTTCTGCAGATCTCAGTTTTCACCAAGACTAAATTTGCATTCGGATCCAAAAGATAAGAGACAGTTTGTTCATCCTTTGTTTCAAATGATCAGAACGTTATTTGTCCCAGCTGAAGAAGACCGTCAGGTCGAAACGCCGGTGGGTTTTTTTTTAATTGTTTGATCCTTGGTTTTCTATGCAGAAATCATATTTTTGTTGCTATGTTTTAATACCCACATGCAGTAATCCCGATTTGAAAGTATGCCAAATACAAAGCATGCATCAGGTTCATACTATCAAATTTAATATGATCAGTATCCTTCTGTGACAATCCTTCTGATGATCAGTTCCATCCTGAATGCTGAACTAAATGACAGGTTAATACAATAATCGCACAAGATCAATATTATACTTTGACAGTCCTTTGGACAGTTAGTTCCATCCTGATTACAAGCAAACCAAGAGACAGATTTGTTATATGATTTGACGCTATCAGCACAGACCTGTCAAAAACTCGTCTGATAAACAATTACATGGTGAACACGATCAAACCCGGCAGTCAGGGACTGGAATGTCACAGCAGATCACACACACACACACACACACACACACACACACACACACACACACATTTGGAAGACATTGGGACGCAATTTAAATAAACTACTTCCTGAATATGTGGAGGTAACTGTTTAGTATTGAGATATTGATTGCAGACACCATCCTCTCTGTCTGCAATTAGACACCTACTTGAGCTGGTTATACAAATGTCAAACCCGCATCCATATCAGATCCATATGGTGACAGAAGTGACACGAGTGACTCATCGTCGTACTCGCAAAAACCACTCATGTTACACTCGTGTCAATCAACACGGATTGATCAGCACCAGTACAGGAAACAATGTTTGTCTGTTCTACACGCAAGTCTGTATATACAAGCTTGATGAGCATGTTGATGTGTTTGGAGTTATTCATCAGAGAGTAGAAGATCACTACGGAAGAGCAGTGTCATTGAAGAGAGAGAAACGAAAGGAAACCAGGGTAATGAGATAAGCAACATACATGCTTTTTTCCACCCAGCCCTGGGGCAAAAGGAAAGAAGTAATTCATAGCAAATGAAGGCAAATACTTTATCTCCCTGTGTCAATGATCTTCTCTTCAGGGGCATTAACATTTTTCTCGCAAGAAGAAGAAGAAGAAAGAAAAAGAAGATCACTGGAGAGAGAGGGAGGGAGGGAGAGAGAGAGAAGAAAGAGGGGGGGAGGGTCACAGACAAAGAAACAAGAACCGAAAAGACAATCACTGAAGAGCGAACATGAACTGAGAGAGAGAGAGAGAGAGAGAGAGAGAGAGAGAGAGAGAGAGAGAGAGAGAGTTGGACAGACAGACAGACACAGACACACACACACACAGATAGACCCACTGACAGACAGACAAGCAAACAAGCAGGCAGGCAGACACAGAGAAGAAGAAGAAGAAGATCACTGGAGCAAGAAAGACTACTGACAGAGCGAGAAAAAATGTTTATGTCCCTGAAGAGAAGAAGATCATTGACACAGGGAGAGAAAATGAAAAGAATGTCGCTGGAGATAGAAAGATCGTTGAAAGGGACCGAAGAAGAAAACATAACGTCACTGGAGACAGGAGTTTGAAGGACGGGGAGTAGTGGAAGAATTGAGTCTTTCAGTAGAGAACGTTTATTGACGGGGAGAAACGGGGGAAGAAGACTGTTACTAAACAAACAAATCATTGACAGGGAAACTAAAAGGAAGATGACTGGAGAGAGGAAAATCACTGACAGAGAAAGAAGAAGGGATCAAAGAGCGGCACTAGAGAGAGAAAAACATTGCTGATAGAGAGACGACAGCGAAAAGCAGCATCGCCAGAGGGATAGTGAGTTGCGCAGACAGGAATGTGGTTTTCTCTTTTTTTATTTTTCAGGTAACTATGGAAACAGTTTTTGAAAAGGCTAATTTTAATTACTTGGTAAAGTAAATGTGAAACAGTTGTTGAAAAAGGATTTTTATTGTTGTTTTTGTTGTTGCTGTTGTTCTTCTTCTTGTTGTCGTTTCTATTGATTCATTCATTTATGTGTATGCAATTTGTCTGAGCTGTCTGGACAGAGCATAGATAGACAAAACGTCGGAAAAAAGAAAATGTAGAGGAACACTAGTGGTATAAAACAGAAATTTTGCATCAGGTTCCTGCATCGATAGGTAGCTAGTGAATAGATTTCAGAAGAGGCGAAAAGTGTTCATGTCAAAACAAGCAAGTCTGGCAACGGACGTTTGGACTGTCACACGTTTACTGATATGGACAACAGACAGCCACATAACAGAGAGCTGCAATAGTCGCATTGAGAAAAATACGAAGAACAATGAACATCAACGTAGTAGAGAGCAGTAATAGTCCAATCTGGAGAACATAAAGTATAGTGAACAGCTACATAGCATAGAACAGCAAACGTCCAATCTTGATAACACAAAGTACAATCAACTGCAACATACCAGGAAAATACAGTAGACAAGCCTGAATACACAAAATGCAATGAGTAGCCACGTAAAAGAAAAATGCAATAGCCAAGGCTGAATGGCACACAAAGAATAAAGACAAGTATCAGCAAGTTTAGTAAGTAGCAAGGAACAAACCGCATTCATGTTGTCAACAGAGCCGCTAATATTTAATACACATTACCTACTATCGCGTCATATTTTTCAGTGAACCGTGAATTCCTGACGGAATTTGTCTAGCTATTGAGCTGATTTGTCTAGCTCCAAAACTCACTTGCAGATGAAAGAAAATCTTAAATGAGGCAGTAAAGAGTAAATAACGAAAAGTAGGGTAACTCTTGCTCCCAAGGTGAGATAATTATAAGCCCATAACCCAAACGAATGCTGGTTACGACACCATATCGCGTAGCAGAAGTGCCAACAAAGAGAGCAGAACGAACACGGAGACATTTCTTAAAAAAAAAAAATATATGTATATAAATCACAGTGAACAGTGTCCGATCTGTAAGAGCGCTCAATACCACTTGGGGAAGGGCTATGAATATTAAAACAAGTTTTTTCACCTGAGTCTCGCTACCGTCGGTTTCATGCTATTGCAATCTTCTGGCAAGTGATGATGAAGTTGAAATGACGTCATACAGGAATGAGTTTATAAAGTCTTTGACGTCAGGTAGTTTTTCTTTCCGCTAGTTTTCTTTTTTCTTTTCGTGCCTGCATTTTGATATTAATTCTGTTTTTTTTGTTCAAATGCATCTTTCTTATGAAGGCTATCTGA
>JADBJO010002145.1:132500-142500 GCA_016801955.1 Conus betulinus | reverse complement strand
GTACTGAAAACTTAACGATTTGACGTATCCGGTGGGCTCGAAAATTTAAGCTTTGTGAATTTTCCTTTTTGTAACCCCTCAAACTTTTAGGATGATTCAGGGACTTATACAGACAGTACCAGAAATATAAACGCCATTGATGTGTACGTTTTCTGATGAAGCAACGGTCCCTGGAACTTAGCACATCTAAAGAAAACCCCGAGAATACAGATCTGAATCAACACACTATGATACGTAAATGTGCTCTCTTTGTAACGCTTGGTTTCTGCTCTTCTTGAATGTTCATTCCATCAGCCACCATCCGTCGGTCGTTGATCATTAAATTCTCCCATCCTGATTTATCAGTTTGTGGAGCCATCCAAGGACATGTAGCAATTTCTTCTACAGCAGGCAAGGTTTCCAAATGGTCCAGGCAATTACTTGAGCCAGACTCTCCTCACCACTGTCTTAACTTTATACAGTGTTGGTCTCTTTCTTCTGTCGAAAATTTACTTTTCTGTTTGTACTTTGTCTTAAAAGAATCGTTATTTGGTACCTTCTTTGGTGTGTGAAGGTGAGGGGGTGTATATTGGCTTGCATACTTCCTGTCAAAGTCGCCGAAGATGTTCATTATCATTGCTGCAAACAAATTGGGGGGAAAAAGTGGAGCCAAGGCAGCCGCCTTGTTTCACCACGTTTTGCTTTTCTCTGACAACGAATCTTATGCGTCCCCATGTTTCAGCTTCCTTTGTCTGTATGTCATTACTAATGAACTGTTCAGTGTAATCAGTTCCTCGCCATATCAAAACTTGCGCAGGCTTCCAAAAGCGATCCTAGCTCATGGAGCCAAGTGCCTTTGTCACATCAGCGACCACCAGTGACAGTTCCTTGCTTTTAGTTCTTGGCACAAAATCTTGCTGCTGGTAAATAGCAAACGCCATGCTCTAATGCCCTCGTGCTCACAATTTACACAGGGGTTCAGGGACAATGCTGCTGACAGTAATGTAAGTGACTACTCTGTAGAGAATAAATATTACAAACAGTAACGGTTTCTCTGTCCACACGTTTAGAATAATGTACTCGTACATGTGACTACTCAGTAGAATGTGCAGATGTTGATTAAAACATCATACATAGCCCGAGAGAAAAAAAAATCGTAAAAAAATTTACCCCCAAGAATTCTCTTCCACTGCATGTTTCAGTGGTCACTTTAGAAGCGGATGAGTCCGACCCCATCATAACAGCTCTTGAACAAACTTGATCAAATGAATGGTGAAACTTGTAGGCTACATGCCCCTCGTTCCACAGCCAAGTATACGAGTACCTACATATGGAAACAAACCCAAATTAAAGTAAGTGTACTTATACCAGGAAAAACGTAAACTGAACGTACATAAACAAGGGTAAAGAAAGACGTAAACTAAACCCTCCTGACATGGGATTAAAACCAAACCAAAATGAGTATACCTAAAACAGGAGAATATCTTAAATCAAAATGAACGCTACCAAAAAAAAAAAAAAAAAAAAAAAAAAAAAAAAAAAAAAAAACTTTGGCAATCAAATTGAAATCAGTAAACCTGAAACAGGATCAAAACCAACTTATACAAAAATGGCACGGAGGACAGCGGAGACCTCCACAAGGTCAGACAGATTCTAGATCCGCTGTTTGAATGCCAATGGAAGTAATAATTGTTTATAGTCTAAAAGATATTCTTCTCAGGCACTTTGCTTTAATAGCAACAGATGATCGATCGTATTTTTATTGAAAGTTTTCACATTCCAAGAAAATGTATTGCTTCATAGATAGTTATCTGTTAGTAATCAGTGAGTTCACACTATTCTCATCTCGTGGACATTTTGTACTTATCTGGTTGAAAGGATCTGCTCTATGATCCGGATTAACACTGCGGATTCACGTGAACTTAAATGCCTTTTCTGTGGTTCACAGTCCCTTTCCATAAAGTGTCGTTGAAACTGTTTCGGGAGTTTGTGTAATCTTGCTGATAGTTTCGTATTTTAAAAGAGAGACTAAACAAAAGGAAACATTTCCTTTGTTTTGTTTTGTTTTGTTTGTTTTGTTTTGTTTTATGCTCCAGCGTATGCATCTTAAATGGGTGGATTTCTATTAGGATGACCTATGATTTAAAATTTTCTGTTGAGATTGGTGGCATTACTGTCAGGTTTTCTTGTGTTTAATCTGGGGTATTCCTTCACAGAGGCCGTCAGGTTAATTAAGACAGTGTTTTTTAAACAAGGATATTTTGAAATCTAATGTGTAATCCTTGTGGATTTTTACCGTCGTTTGCCAGCCTTCATAACTCCATGCCTCCCTCCACCCTCCCTCGCCGTTTTTGTTTTTGTTTTTGGTTTATGTTTTGTTGTTGTTGTTGTTTGTTGTGTTATTGTTAACATTTCCACATTTTAATTTGTAATCGAAATGTATTCTGTCCACTTCACTGAGCACTCATCTCTGTGCTGTTAGACACAATTTCTGCCAGGAATAAGGACCTTCCCAATTTCTTTTTTTTTTTTTTAATCAATTTTTTATTTTTCTCCATTGCAAAAACATCACATTCAACACAAATTCATAGATTTCACTTCATATCAGCGTACGATTCATACCATTTATGGTTCAACAGCCGTTTTGGCCAGGTACCATGGACAGTTTTCGTACCATGTGTTAACATATTTATGCAGGAGAATATTTTCAAAACCCGATTAAATACAGAACAAAAAAAAAAAAAAGGGGGGGGGGACCCAAAAAAAAAAAACAAAACAGAAACAACAGAGAGAGAGAGAGAGAGAGAGAGAGAGAGAGAGAGAGAGAGAGAGAGAGAGAGAGAGAGAGAGAGAGAGGAAAGCACTGACAAAGCCACCAGGGGATCCAAACGTGCATGCATGTTAAGTGACACAGAGACAGACTCGTCCCTAAGCATATACATCAAGTCTAAAAGTTACACTTCTATTAAAGATTGGTATAGTTTGCCATTTTTCATGCAGTTTTTGACTTGACTTTACGCTTTTCGCAACTTGTTGTTCAAACTTATATCTTGTGTCTTTAAATAATGTAGAAAGCTTATCAAAATTGGAAGTTTTTTCTCGCACTTGCATTTATAGATAAAATATTTTCCTAGAAGTAGTATGAAGTCAAAGGTTTCATCACCTCTAAAATGATCTGCATGCCCAAATAATACCAATTCAACAGACAAATTCAAACAAGCTGCATGCTGACACTTCTCTTTCATTATTGCTTGAAGTTGTTGCCAAAAATGTGCCGCGTGTTCACAAAACCAAAACAGATGCTCAATGTTTTCCCTTTCTCTATTACAGAAAGTACAATGATCACTCAGTTCAACTCTCATTTTTGACAACACAATATTTGTACCCAATATACGGTGTAGAATTCTTATCTGAAACCATTTAAGTTTTATTTCTTTTATTTTTTGTACCTTTTTTAAAAATGATATTCCATTCCAATTGCTGGTCAAGTTTTTCATTCCACTTGTTGCAAAAAGTAGGGATTATGTTGTCACACAGAATGGCATCATAGTAAACACGTGCTCCTCTGCTGACTGAACAGATAAGTTTCCACAATTTAGACATTTCTTCATGCTTGTTATTTGTCATTGTTACTGCAGTTTTCCGAATATATGCGTTTACCTCCCTTAATAATCCAGTGTACGAAATAAGTCAATGCAAAACCCATATTTGTAATTGAACTCTCTATATGCCAAAAGCGTGCCATCTCTTTCATTACATGTCCAATTTTGTATATATTTTTGACGAACAGACTTTGATAAAAAAAAAAATTGGTTTTTGTGTTTATCTTGATGTTTTCATTATAAAATATATTTTCGGAAGCAATTTCTTCGGAAATGCAAGATATAATCCTTTTGCCAAATTCTTTATATGCCTCAAATAGATCAACCCAAAATTTATTTCTGGATAATTGACCTAAAGGAAGACTACAACCAATTTTTTTCCAGATGACATATTTTTGGACAACTTGCCAAAGTAATGCTTTTCCACTTGTGAGACGATGTTCTTATTTTTCTAATCCATGCAAGTTTTAATGCAAAAATATATTCTTTTATTCTAGGCACACCAAGTCCTCCATTCATTACGTTTTTTAACCACAGATTTTCTATTTATACGATCCCTTTTTCTATTCCAAACAAATTGAAATACTGAGTTTTGAATAGCATTAATTACATCATCGGGAGGATTTGGAAGTAACATCCAGAGATGAATTAGTTTGGACAAGATTAAAGACTTTAAAATAGCCACCCTGCCTAGTGGAGTAATCTGCCTCTTTAAACATGCCTTATATAGCATTCTTATTTCAAGAAATCTAGCCTGCGTGTTTATTTCTGAACAATAAGCAAGATCATTGGTAAATAAGATACCCAGAATTTTGAACTGTGGTGGATTCCACACTGAATACGTAAATGTTGCATACAGCAAATCGTTGAATTTTTCCTACTGCCAAGCCATATAGCACTTGTTTTTTTCTGTGTTTAATATCAAACCTGACTTTCTTCCAAACATGTCAACAGTTACCAGACTTTCCTCAAAAGACACTCTGTCACCTTCAAGCATAATTTCTGCATCGTCCGCATATTGTGAAATTTTGTGTTCTGTATTGTTAATTTGGATCCCTTTTATAATTCTATTATCTCTCTCAACATAATGGCAAGGATTTCCACACACAAAATGAATATGTATGACCTTCCCAATTTCAGTGACCTTCCTTCCTTTGTTTTAAGATAAAAATACGTCTCATCGGCAGAAGCCGGGGTCAAATGGTAAGCCCGGGAGCTCTTCACAGTAACCCCAAACATACACGTACACTTGGAGACCACGAGTATGCTCACTGCTATGCAGACTGATCGCAACTTCAACTTGTGATAATTGGGTCCTTACACGGGGCACCACCGTTTTCTTCTATCAGTGGACAGTATGGTGAAGGAGGTGCCCACAGTCCCGATGAGTGTAGACACGTCTTACTTTTCTGGAGAGATTTGGGCCGCTCTGCTTACTACAGCCATTTTTTGGTCTCATTATCGGTGACATGGAGAGAGGTAAACTGCAGATGATCCAGACTCAGGCTGGAAAAGGGAGTCGACCACTCCAGAACATAACGACCAGTCATTGTCTTTTCTTCTTCTTCGTGCACTCAGAGACCCAGAGGCATTGACAGAAGCTGCAGCACGGTGGAGGCCCTCCATAGATCCATAGGGCTTTTCCTTCATCGATGTCAGCAGACGTGTCTCCGCTCTTAGTTTTTGATGTATTGGGCAGCCCTGCAGGAATTATCTCACGGTGCTCACTTGGTGTGGTCTGGGCAAAGGGTAGTGCGCATTCTTCTTGTGGAATTCTGGGTGCTGCTCAAGTCATCTTCTTTTCTGCTTCTCCTTGACAATGTTTTTAGCTCTTCTTTTCTGCTTCTCGTTGATAACATATTTGGCTTTTTAAAAGGAGACATCCTAATCCATTTGGGACTGCTGGACCAGTCATTGGAAGAGATATCACTCAGTACAACTGACTGACCAAGCAAGCGAAGCAGTCCCCCAAAGACATCCATGAAGAAACAAAGAACCAGCAAAAGGTAGCTGGTTTCGTTTCTTGCCGTGAGTTTGACGCTGGGATTTTGCATTGACGACGATGAGGTCTCAGACCAAGAGAGACGAGGGAATTGCCACTAGAAGTATCTAACAGTGACAAAGCACCCACGTGGATAAAGAAAGACAGATCAAACTGCAGAGGGCAGACAGTTGTCTTGAATTACACTGAGACTGCTAGGACACCATCACAAAGAAATATGGAGAAGTTTACTTTGAAGAGAAAAGAGACTTCTTCAAAAGATTTTTGAGAAGATAAACATCGACCAGGATAAACATCTGCGTCAAATGTAAATGTTATGGAACTGGCACATGATTCCATCACAGAAGGTGGCAGGGTCATCACAAAAACTGCTGGTAAAATCCGAGTGAAAGCTGTCTACTGGCCAGGTCTTTATAGGGACGTTATATGATTCTACACATCATGTGACGTATGTTAGAAGACAACGCCAGAGGAAGAGTTCCCAAGGTCCCACTGCAGACGATGCCTTTTGTAGATTCACCTTTCTAGCGATTGTCGACTGATTTGCTCGGTCCATTCATACTGAATGGGACTAGACATCTGTAGGTTAATCTATGAGGCATCCTGATGCCGTTTCTCTAAAGAAGGCCGATGCGGATATTGTAGCTAAAGAACTAACAGACATGTTCAGCAGAGTAGAAATCACTGAAGAGATCCTAAGTGATCTGGCCACACGGGTTATATCAAACTGCATGAAGGCAGCGACGAGGCTTCTCAGCAATCGTCACATCACCACGCCTGTCCATCATCCAGTGCGCGGTGGAATAGTACAAACTTTCAGTGGGACATTCAAATCCACGCTGGAGAAGCTGTGCGGTGAGCAGACGAAGTAGTGTGCAGGCTCATTGATGCTGTGCGGTGAGCAGACGAAGTAATGTGCAGGCTCATTGATGCTGTGCGGTGAGCAGACGAAGTAATGTGCAGGCTCATTGATGCTGTGCGGTGAGCAGACGAAGTAATGTGCAGGCTCATTAATGCTCTGTAGCCTGGCTACCATGAAGTGCCACAGAAGTGCACTGAATTTGTCCAGTTGAGTTTCTGTATGACAGAACCTTGAGAAGACCCATGCGCATCCTGAAGGAACTAAAGACGCAAGAAGTGGATCGCCCACAGGTGAAGATCAACTACCAGAACGTGTCTGGGTTACGTGAGAGGTTAGATGAAACACTTCAAATCCCCAGAAATGAAGCATGTTAATATGATCATGATCGCAAGAAAAAGCTCAGAGAGTCGTAGAAAGAAGGCAGGGCACTAGAGCTCCTACCTACGGATAACAACAAAGGACTGATGCAGTGGAAGGGACTTTCACTCTCGTGGAGACAGCTGGATTAAATGACTACATAATGAACTTGCCACACGAACGTGCAACACAAACTGAAGATGTTACACACCTATTTGCCAAAGGAATACATTAAGAGGGAAAGAGGAGAATGTCAACGGTGTCCAACATTGTTACTTCAGCGGTCACATATGAAGAGAAATTCATTGATAAAGAACAGAATCCTGCAAGACCTGAGGAAACTGTGGACGATGATTTAATTGTAGAGTTAAGCAAAATCCGCTCAGGCTGGTCCATGGAAGACGTCAAGACGGGGAACAAGGCTTTCCCGTAAACACAAGGCAGAAATCCGAGGTATCGTGAAGGAGTTCCCTGGCTGTTCTACCTGTTTCACCGACATGTGAGACTGATTCAGCACTATGTAAAGCTCATCTCATCTGTTCTAGTCATTTAATTATCAATTATGCTCCCCTGCTGTGACTTTGAAGAAAAGAAATGGCACAATTCTTATGTCTGTGGACTGCTGGGATTTACAAAAGCCAGCAATTTTCGATCCAGAAACCTACAACTGAAAACAAATCGTTCACAAAACAAGTGGGGATGAATATTTTCCAACATTTACATCTGCAAATGGTACTGGCAGGTACTCGTCTCGGAAGAAACCCATTCCAAAGACAGCTTCCACGCCTCCTCATGGAAACAAACTAGTTCCTAGAGATGCTTTTGGAATAGAGAACTCAAGAGCTAAGCTAAAAAATATAGAGATGGATGCTCAAGGACATAAACAACGTGGTGTATTGTTGGGATTATATCATTCTCTCTCTCTCTCTCTCTCTCTCTCTCTCTCTCACACACACACACACACACACACACACACACACACACACACACACACACACACACACACACACACACACACACACCTGGGAACAACATATTCAAACTTTGCGTGAGTTACTAGGTTGTCTGACAAGAGCGCGAACCTGACAGTGACCCAGCAAATGCCTTCTGGGAACACGAACTGTGGATTTTGTTGGACTTTAACTTTAGCGTGGCCAAACTGGACTCTATTTAAGAAAATATAAAAAAAAAACGGGTGTGACTAAGGCAAAAAAAAAAAAAAGACGGCGTGTCCCACGTCAAAGAACCATCCAACGTCTTGTATAGGTTTGGCTGGACACTACAAAGAGTTCATCCCACACATTGCTGCAATATTTCAGTCTCTCACCGACCTCCTGAAGTAAGCAAAAACCTACCAAAATGAAGAGGGGCAGCACACAAAAGATGGCGTACCAGACTATTGAGGTTCTCCTCACCAGCTGTTCGATCTCCACCTTTCTGACCTGTCCAAGACCTTCTTCCAGCGGACGGATGCATCTGATGTCGACACTGGAGCAGTCCTGATGCTAGGGCACGGTGGAAAGATGCTCATCAGCAACCACGCCACACAAGAACCGAGTACCTTGCAATTGCATAGACTGTTTAGAACTTCAGACCGTACCTTCCAGGTGTGAAATTTGCATAGCAGAAAAAATAGCGCTAGCTCACGCATTTCAATTCAGATGAGGTCATCAAAACAACGTAATGAAATAGGCTATGTATCTCAAAACTTTGACATGAGTCCATACAGGAAATGGCAATGTTGGTGCTGGCTGTGTGAGCCGCTTGATGGAGTGAAATACAGAAAGAACATTTGCCATGGTTTGGTGAGCGCGCGCGCGCGCGTGTGTGTGTGTGTGTGTGTGTGTGTGTGTGTGTGTGTGTGTGTGTGTGTGTGTGTGTGTGTGTGTGTGTGTGTGTGTGTGTGTGTGTGTGTGTGTGTGTGTGTGTGTGTGTGTGTGTGTGTGTGATCTCATCATCACTATCATTATCAATTTACCATCGTTTTCTTCTTCTTTTCTTCTTCTTCTTCTTCTTCTTCTTCTTCTTCTTCTCCTCCTCCTCCTCCTCCTCCTCCTCCTCCTTCTCGTTGAATCGACCTGGGCTTCTTCAGGTAACAAGATCACTTTACTCTCCTTTAAAGACGGTCAAACCAAAACTAGATTCATAACGATGCCCAAACTAAATGGTGTCTTTCCCATAAACTTTCGATTTCAACCTCTTCCCACCGCTCCCACCGTCTTGTACTCTCATATTAATATATCTTGGTCTCTCAACTATCTCAAGGTGACCACGTAGGAACTTCAAAAACACTGTGTGACTTAATGAGGCAATAACCATAGGGTATTCTAGAATTGTCCATAATTACGACCTAGCAGCCAATCAAAGATACAGGGAACTTTCTGACAATATCGAAAACCACCACGCCGTATGATCAATTAAAATGCTCAGAATCTTCAAGAAGCAAATTGTGGACGCTCTGCACTTTCAACCTTGTTGTGGTACTTCACACACACACACACACACACACACACACACACACACACACACACACACACACACACACACACACACACACACACACACACGCGCGCGCGCGCGCGCGCGCGCGCGCGCGCGCGCATACACACACCACACACACACACACACACACACACACACACACACACACACACTGTGTGTGTGTGTGTGTGTGTGTGTGTGTGTGTGTGTGTGTGTGTGTGTGTGTGTGTGTGTGTGTGTGTATGCATGCGTGCGCGCGCGCGCGCGCGCGCGCGTGTGTGTGTGTGTGTGTGTCTGTCTGTTGTTCTTGCTAGTGTTTAATAATATGTACCAGACATCTTAATTTTAGCCCTTTTAGTGATTTGATTTACTTCAGTGCGTTAACTTTTGTCTAACACAGGGGGTGTTGAGTGTCACTGAAAAACTTCGCGTGTATCCAGATGACATCATTGTACAAGTGAACACTCTCTTGCTAAGCTGTATTAAAACCTACAGTCACTTGCTTCTGGATATGTGGGATCAGAACAGCAGCAACAGAACACCACGAGAGTGACTTGGGGGTAGCGCAGCATCTCCTCTGGTGGGTTTCCTCATAACATCTTGATACTGATTGCACCCTGTACACTGCAGGTGCTGGGGCTGTGACGGCACAGGCATGGATGTAGCTGCACATGGAGGAAGCGGAAAGAGTGGCAGGAGTAATGCTATGGGAAGGGG
>JADBJO010002145.1:107500-122500 GCA_016801955.1 Conus betulinus | reverse complement strand
CGAAGACATTCAAGATGCTGTGCGAGTTGGAAATCGTAGGGAGAGAGAGCTGCTAGACCCGTCATCATTACTTTTTAGGAGCCGTGATATATCCAGAGCAGTCATGTTGAAGAAAGAATGTCGGCAATCCATGGCCCGCGCTGCCGGAGTCAGAGTAGGACCCGACCTGACTCCCACACAACATAAAGAAATGCAGCGACTAAGAGCAGAGGGCAGAAGAGGTTACCTGAAAAATGGGCGTGTGGTGGCAGCTGAAAACTTCAGACATTCTACACAACACGCCACGGGTGATCGCCGGAACAGGGACAACTATATGTGGAATTACGGTGAAGACGGGGAGGTGACCAACAGGAGGGAGATGGGCGGAAATCGAAACGGGGACAAAGACAGACAGAACCACTTTGGTCCACACCACAACCGACTACTGTCGTCACCAGCCTCAGCCCCGACCCCAGCCGTTGACCACAGTCGCTTGAGACAGATGGGTGACTGGGTTAACATGGCTGCTGGATTTCCATGCGACCCCGATTGTGAAGAGACAGCGTTAGCTGAACAGTTTGCGTCAAGCACCTCTGACCATGACCACTTCCCTTCGTCCCAGCCCCAAGAAGATACAGACGGCGAGGTGTTGTCAGCCACAGCTGACAGTGCAACAGAGGAGACGACCCCAGTAAACGCTACACAGAAGAGTACAGCCAGGGCCGTCAGTCCGCAGCCAGTGGCAGCAGAGGGTTCAACAGAGGAAGTGTCCGGAGTGCGCCAGGTAGCAGAGGATCTTCCTGTCAAAGCCGCGCGTGAGTGAGGAGGGAGCTCCCTCACCCCGGGATTTGGAAGAGGGTCGCCCGTGAAGACACCAGCCCCACAACTGCCTCAGGGTGGTGGTTCCAGTGGTGGCAATGGCAGGTCAGGCAAGGGGCGTGGTCGTGTTCGCCAACAGAGGAGCGATCGACCAGGGAGCCAGCTAGAGGCCTCACCAGTGCAGACCAGAAGTCGTCACCAGAACTGTGATGTTTCAGCAGGAGGGCAGGTGTGCTGTCCAAAAACTGGAGCGGGATCTTCAACCAGGAAGTGTCTCATTCCAGTGACACTGCCGGACATGTCAGAAGTGGCCACAGATGATGGTCAGGCCAAGGCCCTTTGGTGTCCACAGACAGATATTCAGTCCAGCAGTGGAACAATTGGCAGTGATCCTGATCCCGCACATAAAGACGCTGATGCCGCTCCCTTTACCCCCGGTAAATAATAAATTATTTTTAGTATCGCTAAACATTGAGGGTTTGGGGAATTTTTTTTCAAGAATTTGACGTTAAAAGCTTTGTAAACAAATACGATATAATTCTTTTAGTTGAAACATTTGCCGAAACCTTATCAGAATCTGTTTTCCTTCGCATAAACTTTTTGTCTCCCCAGGTGTGAAAATATCTGATAGCATTCATGGTCGTTTATCCGGCGGAATAGCCTTTCTCATAAGGAACGAGCTTACAGTATATGTTAACCAGGTTCACGTTGAAACTGATAATATTCTAGTTTTAAAACTTGCTAGCGAGTTAACTGGTATACCGTCTGATTGCTTGTTAGTAGGGACTTATATCCCGCCGGAAAACTCCAGATATTATGAAGATACTGACATATACAATGGTGTATCCATATTAGAAGACTGTTTATTAGAAACAATTAAGGAATGTGGTGATCTCCCATTGATTGTGTGTGGTGATTTAAATGCCCGAACAGGTACTCTCAATTGTTGTGACTCTGACCCTATTGATGACATTTGCAATATTTTTGATGAAGATGAACCTGCTCTCAGATCTGACAGCACTGATGCCTTTAAAAGGAGATCTAAGGACAACAGTATTAATGGCTTTGGGCGTTACCTCTTAAATGTCTGTGATGAGTTTGGCCTTGTTATTCTAAATGGCTTACAGCGATTGAGTTATCAAGGTGATTTCACTTACATATCTGAACATGGATCCAGTGTAATTGATTATTTTGTCATTTCAAAACCCCTTTTGTCATATTGTTGTGATTTTTGTATCAAACATTTCGTTCAAACGAAGCATGCTGCTGTGGAATTTTCTTTATTGTGCAAGATGGCAAATGCAAATATGGATAAGAAGAAAACCTATAAAAGTCCTTCTGTTGTTAAATACAAATGGGATGAGGATAAAAAGGATATCTTTTATGAAAGAATGAGTTCTGAAAATGTAAAGGATATTGTTACTAATGCTATTACCCTTGTGGACACTGATGTCGACCAGTCTGTAATCATGTTTAATGAATGCTTGTATTTTGCTGGAGAATGTATGAAGAAAACAGTGGTTCTGACGGCGAGAAACAGAAAATTTGGTTCGATCTGGAATGTAAACAGAGCCGAAAAGTATTATGGGGATTATTGCATAAATATAACAGATCTGATGAGGAATCTGATAGATTGGAATATTGTCAAAAGAGAAGAGAATACAAGGAATTACTGAGGCTGAAACAGAAAAACGCATAAGGCAAATGTTCTTCAGTCATTACATCGACATTTAAATGACAGTAAACAGTTTGGGGATACTGTTCGTTCCGTGAGGGCCAAGACAAGGTGTTTATAATACTATTTCTCCTCAGGAATGGTTTGAAACATTTCCGTAATGTTTAACGAAGTGCCGCAAATTTGTTTGAACTCCGACGCCGTGTTTGATGAGTATTATGATAATGTGAATACCCAGACCCAGAATGATTACAGGGAGTTAGATCAACCAATATCTGCGCATGAAATTGTATGTGCTATTGATGCCTTGAAGAACAAGAAAGCCGCAGGTCCTGATGGATTAATAGGCGAGTTTTATAGACACAGCACCGCCAACATTTTGCCTTTTCTGTTAAAATTGTTCAATCACATCTTTGACAATGGCATATTTCCTGCTGATTGGACAGTGGCTGTTTTACTACCTTTGTACAAGAAGGGCGACCCAAATCAGCCTGACAACTACCGTGGAATATCTTTATTGAATATATGCAGCAAATTGTACAGTTTTGTATTGAATAAAAGACTTACAAAGTGGATTGAGACCAATGAGGTGGTAGGAGAGGAACAAGCTGGTTTTAGGGATAACCATTGTACTACTGATCATGTATTTACTCTTATGGCGTGTGTACAAAAACAGTTGCTAAGGCACAGAAAACTTTATGTCGCCTTTATAGATTTTCGAAAAGCCTTCGATACAGTAAGCAGGGATAAGCTATGGAAAATTCTTCATGCAAACGGAATTAAAGGTAAACTTTTGAATGCATTGAAAAGTATGTACTCTATCGTTCAAACCCGTGTGCGAGTTGGTGCTGATTTAACTGATGTTTTCTTGTGCCCTAGAGGTCTGAAACAGGGTGAAGTATGTTCTCCAGTTTTTTTTTTTCCCTGCTAATTAATGAATGAGCTTACAAAAGAAATTAACGAAAACGGTAGACATGGTATTCAGTTATCACCTGATCTGATGAAATACTGATCTTGTTGTTCGCAGATGACGTTGCTCTTTTGTCTCTGACAGTGTTATTGGACTCCAAACGCAATTGAACATTTTGTACAGTACAGCGAATCGACTAGATTAATTGTAAATTTTGGTAAATCAGGTGTTATTGTCTTCAGAAATGGGGGTTACTTAGCTGAAAATGAAAAATGGACATATGGAAATGACGCATTAACTGTTGTAAATATGTATAAATACCTTGGCATTATCCTCACGACACGGCTTTCATTCCAGTCTACATTGCGAGACTTGTCCGATCGTGCTGGAAAAGGGGTTGTAGCAAATAAGAATACTATGGGTCAATTGGAGAACATTCACCAGATATTTTTTTAAGTTATTTGACAGTCAAATACAGCCAATTCTATTGTATGGTGCGGAAATATGGGGCGTTATGTGTGATCATGTTATTATTGAGAGAGTTCACTTGTCAGCATTGAAGCGTTTTATGTGTGTTACTCGGAGAACACCAAGCATTTGGTATATGGAGAATTAGGCAGATACCCTCTAAAAGTCAATATTTTCGCAAAATGTGTAAAATTTTGTTTGCGTGTTGTTACTATGGATGATTATAGACTCCCTAAAAAAGCTTATTCAATGCTTCTGACTCTACAGGAACAAAATTACTCCACTTGGGCATGTAAAGTTAGAAACATGCTTTATATGTTTGGTTTTGGGTTTGTGTGGGAAGCACAGTCTGTAGGGGATGTTAAGCTGTTTATTGTCCAGCTAAAACAGCGTTTAATTGATTGTTGTAGACAGGAATGGCATTCTGCTCTCGAATCACACACATTTTACAACGTTTATGCTACGTATGGTCAGTCACTGTCTTTGTGCCCCTATTTCCGTGTGGTTAAATGTATTAACATGCGTAAGATGTTTCACCAGATTTAGAATTGGTATGTTACCGTTGCGTTCGCGTTCTGTCAACTTTCGCAATGTTAATATGGGTATTAACGTTTTTTGTCCATTCTGTACAGATACTCTTGAAACAGAGCTGCACTTTCTATTAGTATGCCCGAAATATACTGAACTGCGTGGACAATTAATATCTCGTAAATATTACAGATGTCCTTCAATGTTTAAAATGTCCTTGCTGCTCTCAAAAATGGAAATGATAATGTAATTTTCAGGCTCTGTAAATATATATATACAAAGCATATATGATAAGAAAAGATGCTCTTGAAAACATAGCTATTGTTATGTAACACCATTGCACATGTGAACTCCATTACGAACACACACACACACACACACACACACACACACACACACACACACACACACACACACACACACACACACACACACGCGCGCACCTTCTCTCTCTCTCTCTCTCTCTCTCTCTCTCTCTCTCTCTCTCTCTCTCTCTCTCTCTCTCTGTCTCTCTCTCCCCTTCTCTCTCCCCCATTCTGTCTCTCTGTCTCTCTGTCTGTCTGTCTGTCTCTCTCTCTCTCTCTCTCTCTCTCTCTCTCTCTCTCTCTCATGACTTCATATAGGTTTGCTAAATTAGGACAAAGGAACAAACATCTGAGAAAAGCAGATTTATATGTACGTGTTTATGTGAAGAAAAAATATGCATAAACCAGAATAGCACACACATTGAAGATATTTGGTTTCTGTTTTAAGCCAAAAAAACATTACCTCTGTTTATGATAAAATAGACTTTAACGAGCAGTCAATATTTGTAATCCCTTCACATTCTTATTGGTGTTAAGTAGCTAACGCCTGTTTTATTTGAGCATTAATGAATTGCCTTAGTCTGCTTTCTGTATCTTTCTCTTGTTTATGTTTTAGAACGAGGTAGGTATAAAGCAATGGGTTTAGAGCTGCGTTCAATGGAACAACAATGATGGCCAATGCTGCGTTCACCTCTGTTGATATAGCTATATCCAGTTTTGCCATTATTCCACAGACAGTAACAGGGAACCAGCACAGAAAGTCTGACATCACAATGACCAGAGACGACGAGCAATGGTTGACTCATTGGATGTAGATCTGATTTTGTTGTTGACACCATTTGTTGATTCGTTCTTTGAGAGTGTGTTAACTCGGACGGACCAGTAGATCAGACCCTGACCGACAGCGATCAGCAGGAACATGATAAGATTGACAATAATCATGATACTAAAAGAGTAATAGCGACCGGGATAATCACCTCGGGTGACTGGCAGAGGAATGCAGATTCCTGTCTGGCTGTAGAAGGCCCAGTGGGACGTCACAGGGAGTAAAGGTACTGAGGCCAGGATTACTCCTAGTCCCCAGCTGACGGTGCAGGCCACGTGAGCTGACGTGGTTCCAAATCGAAAGCGGCTGAAAGGAAAACGGATGACCAGGAAACGATCCAGAGTGATGAGAAAGAGGAGGAATGAGGACACTTCAGAGGACAGGAAAGAAAGGAATCCTGCAGTTATGCATGCTGCACTTTTTTTCCAGGTATTTTCCTTCCAGAGGTAATTGTCGGCAAATATACTATCAGCTATCGCAATAACTGACAGATAGACCCCCATTAAAAAATCTGACATGGACAAATGACATACAGACACTGCATAACCATTTTTACTTGTTCCTGCTGTGAACATATACACACGGTATACGAAGCTTCCTAGATTTCCAACTAAAGCAAAAAAGGTCAAAACTATGATGATATTTTTGTAAAAGCTTGTCATTAACAACTGTCCACACGAGGACAGTTCATCAACTGGCGCCTCACACTTTCCATTGAAAGTAACTGGCAACATAAGTGAACAGCACAACCTGTGGTTTTCACTGATGACTTGCTGCAAGTTATCCATCTCTTTCATGAAGTCAGGGCTGAAGTCAGAGACGGGACAACCACGGACATCCAAAACCCTCAGTGATCTGAACAGCCCTGTTCCTTTTAAGAAGTATAATCCACTGTCAGACAAGTCTAAAATATGAACTCCAGGCAAGGCTTCTGACCATATATGCAAATTAAAATCCTGATTTGGAACTCTGGAAAGGTTTAGTAACAGTATTGATGTTAGCTGATATTGTCGTTCCAAACTAGGGATGCTAGATGACAAGGGATTGCCAGCCAGAATCAGTTCCCTGAGATTTTTCAGATGCCACAAATATCTTAGTGCGATACCATGCAGCTGATTATCACTCAGATCAAATGTATGAAGATTAGGCAAATCACAGTAAGATAATTCTGTCAATCCACAAGCACCAACACCAAGATAAACCAGCATGGTTGTATTGGCAATGTCATCTAAGGACAGCCCAGTACCTCTGGCGTCCAGGTATCGGAGATGTAGAGAGGTCTCGGCCCTGAAAAGGGGTAGCCGTAACAGACACAATGGTCAGGACATGATGCATTTTCTTTGCACATCAGCTCATCATCGAGATGTGGACATTGAGGCACACCATCACAGACATGTTTCAGGTGCAAACAGATTGTTTTCCCAAGTAGGCGACATCGGTAAAACCCTGGACATGTATACACATCACAGTCGGCTTCGTCTTCACGACCTGGGCAGTCAATCACTTCATTGCATCGAGTGTAGACAGGTAAACAGTAATCCAAG
This sequence comes from Conus betulinus, assembly GCA_016801955.1. Classification (NCBI taxonomy): domain Eukaryota; kingdom Metazoa; phylum Mollusca; class Gastropoda; order Neogastropoda; family Conidae; genus Conus; species Conus betulinus. Next base: position 115,446 of record JADBJO010002145.1, on the reverse strand, counting down.
ACAGGACACATGAAGTGCGTTTGTGGACACCGAGTTGTACTGCTAGAGAGAGGGGTCACAGTAAAGCTTCCCACTCTGTCAAAATTGACTAAAGCTGGAAGCCCTTGTTTCAGTAAAATGTGTTTCGATGTCACATTGTGACTCGTCTTCCAGTGCTTTGCAGTCCCTCACTCCATCACATACTTGATGTAAAGATGTGCACTAAAAGAAACAACGCACACATTCACTCTGTGTCTTCTTCCTCCTACTGCAACTGCTTCTCTCCTCTGCATGCACTCCTCCTCCTACTACTACAACTACTACTACTACAAACAACTACTACTGCTACTGCTACTACTACTACTACTACACTAGTAGTAGTGCTGCTGCTGCTGCTACTACTGCTACTGCTACTGCTGGTGGTGCTCCCACAGCTGCTGCTGCTGTTGTTGCTGCTGCAGGTGCAGCTGACGCTACTACTATTGCTGCTTCTACTACTATAACGATACACGAGGGTGATAATAATGATTACCGTAACAATGAAGACGATAATAATGATCTTGCTCGATAAAAGTGGATCACCCAGTTGATAGCCCGCATTATTCTGTATAGGAAAGTACCTGGGAAACTCTCTCTCTCTCTCTCTCTCTCTCTCTCTCTCTCTCTCTCTCTCTCTCTCTCTCTCTCTCTCTCTCTCTCTCTCTCTCTCTCTCTCTCGTTCGTCTTCGTCTCCAGGTCAGCAACCCTCCGGCTGAGATCGTCGTTCCTCCTCTGCAAGTCCACGTTCTGTTCACGGAGCGTGACGACCTCCTCCCCCTCAGCGACCTCAGCTCGTCCTTCATGGCCACGTGGTCCTCGTGCCGGATGCGGATTTCTCATTTTTGACGTCTCCACTCTTGGTGTCTAGCTTCGTGCCCAAGGAGTTGAGCATACCAACAACGTCAGAGAGAGAGACAGAGACAGAGAGAGAGTAGGCTGGCTTGCTGCTTCACTGGAAATGGTACCTGAAGGGTTGTCCGTTCTATCCAAGCTGACTCTGCTACTGGTTGACCGTGCACTGGACAGTCGAGACTGCTCACGCTGTCCTTGTTCTGAGAGGAGTTGGGTCCAGCATTACTTTCCACGTCCCCACAGCGAAGAAGTAAGCTCCCCCAGTACAAGTACGTGAGGAGCAAACCCAGCATTACACCGACCGCTCTTCGTGTCACCGTAAACATGGTGAAGCAGAGTGCCCTCCTCTGCTTTGCTCGCTTTAGCATGAAGGCTTGAAATACCGGACAGAAACAGCCGCAAACTGTTCTAAAAGCTAATGCAGCTGAAGACATGGTGCTTCTTACAACTTCATACCAAACATCAAAGCATAGGACGATCAGTAAATACTAAAAATCGAGGTTGCTTTCGAGTGACAAAAAGAAGTGTCCTCTGATGAAAAACAACCCCCCACCCCGCCGGGGTAGGGGTGACGGTGACGGGAGTCAAATGATGTGGGATTGACAGGGTTCACCAGTTTAGTTCTAAATCTGACTCCCTGTGATTTCCAGATGTGTTTTCTATAAAAAGAAGGTAGAAGTGCAAAAGGCAAAGGGCTAGAAGTGCTAAAGGCAAAGGGCAAGCTCAGGGAAAGTCAGTTTTATTGGTGAAGGCTTTTCTACTTGTGTAAGAGAAGTCAGGAAAAGGTTGACTCCCTCGTTTAAAGAAAGCTCGTAATGAAGGAAAAAGAGCTACAATGGCTTTCATACACCTCCTGATAGACGGCAAGAAATATTCTACCGATTCTAGTGACATGCTAGTGGAAATAAAATAGGACGTCGGCTGGCCCAAAGACATTGTGTGTGGTGTTTCAACAGAGGGAGCAGACCTTCATGGTGCACAAGTTTTGCTGTCACCCGGTAACGGGTATGACACAGAGCTGGCACGTGCTGATCGTGGAACGGTTGACCAGGTATGTCGTGCTAGCAATTCAGCCGCAAGATCCGAACACGTGTGTGTAAACAGTGAGCGTGTGTTGGTTGAATCCGTATCTGTGTATGACGCGTTTCATGACGGCATGTGCAATGCTTCTCCTGTAAGTGCTGACTGTGTTTTTCCCTGTATGTGCTGATTGTTTCTTTGTAAATAAAAATTCAAAATATTTTTCTTTACTCCATTGGAATGCGAATTTTTTACTGTCTAAATTACACGATAAATAATTTCTCTGTCTTTTGTTGTTGTTGTTGTTCTTTTGACTTCATGTGTTCTTATGAAACATTCCTGGAAGATTTTTTCATCCATTTGTGTTCGTAGGTCATAAATCGTTTTGCAAACCTGCCATTAAACTTACAGCTCGCGGAAGGCGTTCTGGTGGTCTGTTATGTCTTGTTAAATACCCCTTCTGCTCGTTCATTAAGATATTAGACATTAAATCTGATAACTGTATTGCTTTTGCATTGATAAATCTCTGTTTTGTGCAAAGATATCCTATACATATGTGCTTGATTCACCTTACTATGCACATTCTGACATTGAAAATGGAATATGCATGCTTGAAGAATTTGAGTGATTGTATACTTGCTCTTGATGATGTCTCTGTTTTATTAAGTGGTGATTTGAACAGTCAAACTTCAAACTTCTCACATGATTAAAAAGATGATGGTTTACCGATTGATGATCAGTATTTAAGTACTCCTTTATGTACAAACAGCAATTCTGAAGGTAATGTATTGAATAATCATGGTAAAATGTTGATCAATATGTGCACCAATTTGAATTTATGTATCATGAATGGTATGTGACAGGGCGAACTCAATAGTCGCTACACATATATTTCTGAGAGAGGTAATGGTGAAATTGATTTAATTTATGTCACAAGATATGTTTTTGAGTATCTCGAATCACTGTAAATTACAAGTGCTAGAAAGAATCGAATCAGACCATATGCCTTTGTTGACGAACGTCAGTATTCCTAATGACTGCATGAATAATACAAAAAGAAATGTTTCTAACCTTTTAATCGAAAAGTTTGTTTGAAATGAGACATAAACCAATGTATTTAGTGATATAATTGCTCCCATGGAATTCAGTACAGAGTTGAAAAGGCGATCAGTGTAATTGATGTGGAAATAAATGAAGCCTTGTGTGTATATTCAACAGTTACTAAAAAGAAGCAGCTGAGTGCATGAAAAAAGAAGAGGAACGTAAATGTAAAACATGGTTATGATGATGACTGGTATGATGTGGAGTGTACGTCTGGTAAGAAAGACCCGTGATTTGTTAAATAGATTTTGACGCACTTCTCTGCCAACAGTCATGTTTCTTATAGTAACGCCTGCGTGACTATAAGCAGCTTCTGAAAACAAAACGTAAACAGTTTAATCGAGGTGTGTTAGAAAGACTGGTATCCGCTGTACGTTAACAGAAGGAAGGAATTCTAGAACTCAATGCGAAGAATTGACTGTAAAATTAAACAACCTTCTGACAATATTAGTTTAGAAAACTGGTTTCAGCACTTTCAGACATTGCTTGAAAAAAGTAGATATCTGTAATATTAGAGATGATGAAGGTAGTGGTGATACGAATGGTAGCAATGATACCAATTAACACAATAATACCAGTGATTATACATCAGATCGTCCAATTTCAAGGGATGAGATTCTGCTGGCTCTAAAGAAATTTTGAAAATGTAAAGCTAGCGGCCCTGATGGAATCACTGGTGAGATGTCAAAAAAATGCATGTACATCTGATTGTTGTTAGGGTTTGTCAATTTTTTTAATGCTCTGTCTGACAGAGGTGCGTTTCCTGAACTGTGGACTGAATCTATTGTTCTCCCTTTATATAAGAAAGTTGATGTTGATAATCCAAGCAGTTACAGAGGTATTTCTTTGTGTAACATTGTAGTAACTATACAGTCCTGTTATCAACAGAAGGCTGCAGGACTGGGTAGAAGAACAGAACCTCACTGGTGAATGCCAAGCATAAGCGGAACTATGCTACAATAGATCACTTGTTTACGTTGATGGCATTTGTGCAAAAAACAACGTGGGAGGATGCACTCCAAAGAAGTCTCACTTGGAATGACATTTGGCACATGACCGCTCTTAGGATCAGCTTCATTCTCAGATCTGCATATCACCTTCTGCCCTCAAATGCAAACCTGGTGAAGTGGGGAAAAACAGATGATGATTCTTCATGCCCTGTGTGCCATGAAAAACAAACAGTGGAGCATGTCCTAAAGCTCATGTAAAGTAACCCTGGCTCAAGGAAGGTACACATGGAAATACAACCAAGTGTTCAAAGAGATTGTACAAGTAGTGTGGGCTAGTACCAACACACCACAAAAGGGAAAATCAGGACTCCAAAAGCACCCGCAACATTCTTCACGGCAGGAGGCAGCGAAATCGTGGCCAAGAACAACAGTGCCACTCGGAACATGCAGGCAGAGTCTGCTGGACGGGGCAGATGACTGGGGGTGCACTGCAGACCTCCCAGAATGGAAGAGTCACCCAGAGATCATCAGCAAGAGTGGCATGAGACCAGACATAGTAGTAATCCAGTCAACCAAACAGCTGATCATGATCGAGCTCACGGTGCCATATGAGAACAGAATGGAGGCAGCTCAAATCTACAAGACTGAAAAGTATGCTGATCTGGCAAACAGCCTGAGGAGAGAAGGCTATCAGGTCAAAGTCCTCACTGCAGAAATTGGAGCTAGGGGATTTGTGGGGGAACGTCTGCGTACAGCCTCATGAAACAGCTCTCAGTTGCAGGGAGGGAAAAAACCAGAGCTCTGAAAGCAATGGCAGAAGCAGCAGAGAGGTGTTCAAGCTGGATCTGGTTAAGGAGGAACAAAAGTGAACTTCATAAGGCTTAACTTTCCTACAAATATCAGGTGTCCCAGTGGCTCAGTGGTTAGTGCACGAGTCATTAAGTGGAAAATGAGCATGTCCAGATGGGCATGGGTTCGAATCCCAGCCATGGCTCATCCCAAGATGGGCCAAAAAGGGGCAGCAGAGGGACATCCGGAGTCATGAACTGGGTGTGGCCCAACCCCCCTAGAGTGTCAGGAGATAAGGGCCGAAACACTTGCTTGAAGGGGGCTTCTCTTCTGAGGACTCTCTGCTGCCACACTCTCCACGAGTTTCTTTCTACTGATGCATGGGTAAACCATTGACTTCTGGGAATAGGCCGGAGGACGTCCGGGAAAGACCAAACGGACTATGAACATGGACAAATGGAATATCCATGTGTCTGTGGAAAGCGCGTTTCGCTACCACCCGTGGCATGAAGATCCACAGGACAAAAGATGGGATGTGTGAAAGACTCATCTGAATGAGCAGCAGCGCACTGCATCAGCAGCTAAGACGTCGGAAGACCAAGGCCAGGATTTAAACCACAGTGCCAAGGACATCAACGCTGTTGGTTCGGATGAGGAATTTGCACAGGCCCTCGATGCCAGGCGCCTGAAACTCAACCTGCCACGAGCAAACGAGACTGAAGATTGGGAGAAACTGGATGCAAAAATCGTCCAAAGACTCGATGCACTGATAGGGAAAAAAGCACCCTGGAACACAAACTAGCCACATATGGGGACATTGTGTATGCCACATGTAGAGACGCCTATGGAGCAAAACTACCCAAAGAGAAACACCTCCAAAGAAATCCAGACGCCAAGAAGAGATGGACAAGATCAGGGTCCAAAAGAAAAACCTCAAGAAGCAAATGAAGACCGCACTGCCAGCTGAAAAAACAAGGCTTGGAAAAACTCTGGGAAGACCTGAAAGCAAAACACAGCGCCCTCAGCAAAGCGGAATCTGAGAGAAGAGGAAGAGCAAAAAGAAGAAGACACAAGAGCGCTTCTTCAGAGACCCCTTCCAGTTTGCCAGAACTCTGTTTGAGCAGCCAAAATCTGGAACCCTAAGTGTGGACAAAGGAGTTCTTGAGCAGCATCTGAGGAAAACATACTCTGACTCACAGAGCAAAGCACCACTCGACATTCAAGGTCTGGTGCGTGGCCAACCATCCCTGAGGAACAGTTCAATGACAAGCCTCCAACGTTGGCGGAAATCAAGAAGGTGGTCGACAAAGCCCAGAGCCAAAATCATCACCAGGGCCAAACGGAATACCTTACCAGCTGTACAAGAAATGTCCCAAGGTGCCTGGAGTGGCTCCACAGGCTGCTGCGATCAGCTTGGAGGAAAAAACCAGAAGATCAGCGGCCAGTGGATGACGGCAGATGGTGTGTACATCCCCCAAAGAGCAAAAACTCAAGTGACACATCAGCCAGTTCAGGCCAATATCACTACTGAACGTCGAAGGGAAAATCTTCTTCTCTGTCATGGCAGCAAGGCTGACCAAGTACTCATGGAAAAACAAGTACTTGGATGTGTGAGTCCAAAAAGTGGCATCCCAGGCGTGGCTGGCTGTGTAGAACACGCCACAATGATCTGGGACGCAATCCAAAGAGCAAAAACAGACAAGAGAGAGACCTGGACGTAGTGTGGCTTGATCTGGCAAACGCATATGGATCAATACCCCATGAGATGATACAGTTGGCTCTTGAGATGTACCATGTGCCAAAGAACATGTGCGACAAAGAAGTACTTCAATGGCTTCTCAACGCGGTTCTCTACCAAGGAGTACACAACAGATTGGATCAACTTGGAAGTGGGCATTGCAATGGGCTGTGCAATTTCCCCAATACTGTCCGTGTTGGCAATGGAAGTCATCTTGAAAGCAGCAACAAGCAACGCAAGACAAGACAAACAGACCTTGGCGATGGATACAAGATGCCCCCTCTCAAGGCCTTCATGGATGACACTACAGTGATTTCATCCAGAGAAGGCGAGACACGTCATGTGCTGGAGAGGCTGGATGACATAGCTGCCTCATCCAGAATGAAGTTCAAGCCAAAGAAATCACGGAGTCTCTCAATGAGGAAAGGAAAAGTGGCCGAATCTGTGGTCTCTCAGTGTTGCCAACCAGGCCATTCCAACAGTTACAACAAGAGCCAGTCAGTCAAGAGCCTTGGAAGATGGTATGATGATACGCTGAAAGACACACAAAGAGCAAAAGAAAAAAAACCAAACAGATATCGGAAGAAGGCTTGGAGACCATTGACCAGTGTGGGCTCCCTGGCAAATACAAGGTCTGGTGTCTGCAGTTCATGCTGATACCAAAGCTCCTATGGCCTCTGATGATATACGACATCTGCACCAGCATAGTGGAGGCAATGGAATCCAAAATCAACAAATTCACACGGAAAAATGGCTTGGTGTCCCACCCTGTCTGACTGACATAGCGCTGTCGCAAGCAAAGCTGAAACTACCACTGAAATCCATCCTGGAGGAACAAAGCAGGGAAGATCAGACTTCAAAGCATGCTGGAGGACTCAGGAGAGAAGGTGGTAGAAGCAATCAAGCCACAGCTGAAGACAGGCAGAAAATGGAAAGTTCAAGAGGCGATGGATTCTGCAAAAGAAAGTCTCAAGATCAGAGAAATAACAGGACACACACAGACCAACAGACAAGGACTGGGGGTGACCAAAACTGAATGGTGGTCAAAGGCCAAAGGAAAAAAGAAAAGAGACAAGAGACATGATGATTCAGGAGATGAGAAAAGAAGAAGACCAAAAAAAACGATTCCCAAAAAGCAGCCTCCAGCAGAGCCAGCAAGGGCAATGGACAACGTGGGAGAATGCACTCCAAAGAAGTCTCACTTGGAATGACATTTGGCACATGGCCCCTCTCAGGATCAGCTTCATTCTCAGATCTGCATATGACCTCTGCCCTCAAATGCAAACCTGAAGTGGGGAAAAAACAGACGATCCTTCATGCCCCCTCTGCCATGAAAAAAAAACAGTGGAGCATGTCCTAAGCTCATGTAAAGCCCTGGCTCAAGGAAGGTACACATGGAGGCACAACCAAGTGCTCAAAGAGATTTGTACAAGTAGTCTGGGCTAGTACCAACACCACAAAAGGGAAAATCAGGACTC
>JADBJO010002145.1:87500-100000 GCA_016801955.1 Conus betulinus | reverse complement strand
CAGTTTATACCTCAGGCAGGATTCTTGTCATCCCCCACACACACCAAAAAAAAAAAATCTCTAGCATATGGTTTGGGTGTTAGGTTGAGAAGAATCTGTGAAAAAGATGAGGACTATCTGAAACACAGATCTGAACTTAAGAATCAGTTGCGCAAACGTGGCTATAGTAGCAAACTCATAGAAGGTCAGTTGAAAACAGTTGATAACATGGATAGGAACCAACTTTTTCAGTAAAAAAAAAGAAAGAAAACTCTGAAAGAGTACCGCTAGTGTTGACATTTTTCAAGATTATTGCCAGATGTACAAGCTGTACTAAAGAGACATAGTGATACGCTCTATAAGTCAGATATATGCGCAGAGTATTCCATAAACTACCGATGCCTGCGTACAGACGGGATAGAACTTGTGTGATACCTTGGTTCACCAGAAAAAAAGAGAAAGAGCAGTGAAGGGGAAAGCAGAAACTTGTGATTGTGACACCTGTTCTTCACTAGTAACTTCAACAGTGTTGGACACGAAGCAGAAATCTTCACAATGTTATGAGTAATGTGACATGTGCAGATAGAAATTTGATATATGCTCTGTTGTGTAAACGGTGTGATAAGACAGTTTATGTTGGTGAAACCGGACGTTCATTGAAAGAAAGAATAGTGGAACACAGACGTGACATCAAGTTCCAAAGAGAAAAGCCAATAATGCGACATTTCCTCATCATTCAGTGGAAGACCTTGCTGTTGCAGTGTTGGCAAAAGCTTACGGTGAAAGCAAAAGCTTCAGACTTATTACTGAAGAAAAAATGGATAAGGACATTAGACACAAGGATGCCAAATGGATGTAATGTTAAGACAAATCTGTAACAACCCTATCCATATTTACCTATGAACAACATGATAATTTGCAGAAAAATGTATATATATTTTTTTTCAGATGACAGTTCTTGAATGCCATGCACGGTCACAGACAGGACTATGGTCACATTATTCTATTGGTTCATTTTCATTGTGATTTATGGAGCGTATTGTTATGTCTTTGAAGTACATTGGTTGCAGTATAACCAAACACACACACACACACACACACGCGCGCGCGCGCGCGCGCGCACACACACACACACACACACACACACACACACACACACACACACACACACACACAACTTTCAAATCTTATTTTGTGTAGATTCTCAATCGGTACTCTACGCTTTAAGACCATCAGATTACAAGAAAAAGACAAAAATTATCTTAGAAATCAGTCAATTAATTCATATCGTAACTTTAAAAGGGACCAACGTTTCCTTCTGCTGGGTCCTCACATCTTGGATTTTCTTCAAATGAGTGGGCTGACAAAGTAGCAAAAAAAAGAGCGCTAGGCAAGGCACAGAATCCACTGAAATTCATGTTCCTTTATCCCATTCAGGAGGGTTATAACTTGCTGGAACAAGTAGTATGAGTAGTAGAATAAAAGGCTATACCCTGAGTAAAGATAGACTCTCCAAGAATAAGTATATTGATTCTCGTGGTTTGGATCACAAATAATATTTAAATCATGCTGGCGTAATGAAATTCAGATAGATTAGTTCACTATCTTACAGGATAAAGCTTAATGCGGTCATCACAAAATACAGCAAAAATGTTAGATGTTTATGTGGTGAACAAAATTTCTAGCAAGCACATCATTTTTGAATGTCAGAGGTTAAGACCTATCTTACCAGTGATTTCTGAAAATTGTATTGAAGGCGTTTTCAAAAATGCTACTAGTCTGTTTAATATTGCGAAATGTTTACTTCATAATCCTGTAGGACATTTGTTTATAGATAGTTGATTGTAATTGTTGTTAATGCTCATTTTTCTGACTTTTTTTTCTCCCCCTTATGAAAGAGACATAAACACATACACACACAATACGGTCCCCCTCCCCTCCTCCTCCTCCCGATCCCCCCCTCCCTCCCCCCTCCCCTCCCCCGGTCAAATATCACTATGTGGATAGATGTTAAATTGAAGACAACAACAACAACCACTTGCCCCCCTTCTCCCCCCCCCCCCCCCCCCCCCCCCCCCCCCTTTTTTTTTTTCTTCTCTCTTGTTGATGACATCACATATTATGATGACATGCCAAAACTTGCGTAATGTATATATGACGTCAAGTCTTTGCTCTGACCAGTTTGCCAAAGATGGACATCACGTAGTTTATTGTTTTTGTTTTTTTTCTCTCGAAAATGGACACCTGACCGAAAATTAGAAGAGTGGCATGGTGATTTTTCTATAATGTTTTCTTCCCTTTGGAGGGCTATTGCTTTTGTTACAATCAGAAAGCTTATTGTGTATTTAGATACACTGCAACGTGCACACTTATTTTGCATGGGATAACCAGTGTTAAATTACAAATACTGTAGCAGTAGTATACATTTTATTTTTTTTTAAATGAATGGAACACAAATAAAGAGAGAGAGAGAGAGAGAGAGAGAGAGAGAGAGAGAGAGAGAGATTTGAGAGAGAGAGGAGAGAGGAGAGAGCGATAGAGGAATTTAGAGAGAGAGGAGAGAGAGAGAGGGAGAGAGAGGGAGAGGAGAGAGAGAGACAGACCAAGAGAGAGAGAGAGAGAGAGAGAGAGAGAGAGAGAGAGAGAGGAGAGAGAGAGAGGAAGAGGAGAGAGGGGAGGGGTGGAGAGGAGAGTAGAGGACGAGAGACTTATGAATGAAAAAAAAACACAGAGAGAGAGGAGAAGAGAGAGCAGAGAGGAGGGGAAGTTTGGAGAAGAGAGAGAGAGAGAGAGAAAGAGACACAGAGAGAGAGAGAGAGAGAGAGAGAGAGAGAGAGGGAGGACTTTTTGAGATAGAGAGAGAGAGGAGAGAGAGAGAGAGAGATAGAGAGAGAGAGAGAGAGAGAGAGAGGGGGGGGGGGGGTCTAACCTGTCCCTGACCACAATCAAATAAATTTTTCGCACAGGGAGGGAACTGGCAAAAACCACTCATCACTGAAATCGGCACAGTCTTCGTTCCAGTCACACACCAGACTGTAGGGAACATAGTCATCAGTCGATTCACATGTGAAGTAAGGAGATGTTTGTGACGAGGAAACCTTGCAGATCAGAGTGTATGACATGCCTCTATTTTCTGGCCTTATGTGACACAGACTGCGGGAGTCACAGGCGAAGACTGCCAGTGTCACATGCTGCAAATGGCATGCCGTGAGAGGAACAGCAGATGGTGTAATGTTGAAGTCAGTGGTGCCTATGGTAATTCGTTCTTTGTGGCTTTTAGCCTGGGTGCCTGATACTTGGCACAGCTGGATCCGTGACAATTTGTCTTGAAATATAATATCTACCTTACGGGACAGTCACAAAACAAGAAGAAAAAGAAGATGAGGAAGAAGACAGGAGGAGGAGGATAGGGACAAAATGTAAGAACGGTATGACAGTTGCAATGAGAATACTATTATAGTAATAATAACAAAAAACGATATATAATAACAATACTAATAATGATAATGATAATACTACGACTACTTCTACTACTACTAATAATGATAATATTGATAAGAATGGTAATCATGCTGCTGCTGCTGCTGCTGCTACTACTACTACTACTACTAAAAATAAAAATAATGATAATGATGATAGTAATAATAATAATAGCAATACTAATACTAATCATAATAATAACAATGATGATAATGATGGTGATGATGATGATGATGATGATAATAATAATAACAATAATCATAAACATGATAATTATTATGATTATCATTATTATCATCATTGTTATTATCATTATTCTTCTTCTTCTTATCATTATTATTGTTATCATTATTATTATGATAATGATATTGATATTGATCGTAACAATCATAATAAGAATATAGATAATAATAATAATAATAATGATAGTAATAATGATAATAATATTAATGATAGTGATAATGATGACGATAATAATGAGAATATTTTGTAATAGTAATCATTATCAGCAGCATCAGCAGCAGCATGAAATCATGCTTATAAGAAATATATGAATAAATTAATAAATAAATAGACAAGTGTGCACATAAACAAGCAGTGGTAGCAGTAGTAATCGTCGTGTTATTATCATATTATTATTATTATTTTTGATTATTATTAATCTGATTGTTGTTGTTGCTGTTGTTGTTGTTGTTGTAATCTCTGATTGGAATTTTAAGAGTGGATCGCATTTTTACTTTGTTTTGTGTTTTTGTTTTTTGTTTGTAATAAACATTTTATTGCATTTTTTTAAACAAAGACACACACACATGAATGAACAAAGAAACGGGAAAGGGCCACACGAAGTGGGTAGTGGGGGAAAAGGGGAAGGGGGCATATACGAGTCTCACGAGTTATCTCCACTTATTCCGGCCAGACTTTATCCAGTTTGAACGATTTGCCCCTCAGTTCGTGACAGATATTCTCATGAAAACTGTAAAAAAAAAAAAAAAATAAATAAAAAAAAAAAATAAAAAATTAAAATTAAAAACAGAAGAAAAAAAAGACAACAACAACAACAAAACAAATAAACACACAAACAAAAATAACTAGCATGAACGTATCTAGTTGCAAAGTGAGACGACTGCAGGCGGAAATCTAAACAAATCTTAAATAAATGTTTGCGAACCGCCAAGAGAAACATGCACAAACGAGTCACAAGACAAAACACGACGCGTTTCGACCTCTTTGGTCTTTCTTCAGGCAAGACACAAACAACATGGGCCACGGATGATGCCCGATGTTTTAGTTTACCCCGTTATAGCCGTTACTAACGGCCTGTAACGGGTTTTCTTCTTTATGGAATATCACAGAAAACACCCGGCCAGTCTTTCTGAAAATTTGTAGGTATGTTTATTATGGGTCACGAATAATGTCCGATGTTTTAGTTAACCCTTACTAACAGCTGTAACGGCCTGTAACGTTTTTTTCTTATTTATGGGATATCTCAGAAAGCACTGGGCCGACTTTTATGAAAATTAGCAGGTATGTTCATTATGGGTCACAAATGATGCCCGAAGAAGTTTTAATTTACCCCGTTATAGCCGTTACTAACGGCTGTAACGGCCTGTAACGGTTTTTTCTTTATGGAATATCTCAGAAAGTACTTGGCCGATCTTTTTGTAAATGTGTATGTATGTTCATTAATGGTCACGGATGATGCCCGATGTTTTAATTTACCCCCTTAGGAGGCCCCCTTATAGCCGTTACTAACGGCTCTAACGGCTTGTAACGGTTTTTCTTCTTTGTGGAATATATCAGAAAAGAACGTGGCCGATATTTCTGAAAATTTGTAGGTAAGTTTATTATGGGTCAGGAATAATGCCCAATGATTTAGTTTAACCGTTACAGCGGTTACTAATGGCTGTAACGGCCTGTAACGATTTTTCTTCTTATGGAATATCTCAGAAAGTACTTGGCCGACATTTATGAAAATTAGCAGGTATGTTCATTATGGGTCACAGACGATGTCCGATGTTTTAGTTTACCCCGTTATAGCCGTTACTACTAACGGCTGTAACGGTTTTTCTTCTTTATGGAATATCTCAGAAAGTACTTGGCCGATCTTTCTGTAAATGTGTATGTATGTTCATTAATGGTCACGGATGTTGCCCAATGTTTTAATTTACCCCGTTATAGCCGTTACTAACGGCTGTAACGGCCTGTAACAGTTTTTCTTCTTTATGGAATATCTCAGAAAGTATGTGGCCGATACTTCTGAAAATTTGTAGGCATGTTTATTATGGGTCACGAATAATGAGCGATGTTTTAGTTTACCGTTATAGCCGTTACTAATGGCTGTAACGGCCTGTAACGGTTTTTCTTCTTTATGGAATATCTAAGAAAATACTTGGCCGATCTTTGTAAAAATTAGCAGGTATGTTCATTATGGGTCACGGATGATGCCTGATGTTTTGGTTTACCCCCCCGTTATAGCCGTTACTAACGGTTGTAACGGACTGTAACGGGTTTTTTTCTTTATGGAATATCTCAGAAAGTACTTGGCCGCCGATCTTCTCAAAATTAGCAGGTATCTTCATTATGGGTCACGAATAATGCCCCATGTTTTAGTTTACCGTTATAGCCGCTAGTAACGGCTGTAACGGCCTGTTACGATTTTTTCTTCTTTATGGAATATCTCAGAAAGTACTACTTGGCCGATCTTTGTGAAAACTGGCAGGTATGTTCATTATGCGTCACGGATGATGCCTGATGTTTTAGTTTACCCCATTAAAGCCGTTACTAACGGCTGTAACGACCTGTAACGGGTTTTCTTCTTTATGGAATATCTCAGAAAGTACGTGGCCGACTTTTATGAAAATTTGTAGATATGTTTTATTATGTGTGACGAATAATGAGCGATGTGTTTAATTTACCGGTAGATCCGTTACTAACGGCTGTAACGGCCTGTAATGGTTTTTCTTCTTTATGGCATATCTCAGAAAATACTTGGCCGATCTTTGTGAAAATTAGCAGGTATGTTCATTATGGGTCACGGATGATGTCCGATGTTCTAGTTTGCCCCGTTATAGCCGTTACCAACGGCTGTAAACGGCCTGTAACGGTTTTTTTCTTTTTATGGAATATCTCAGAAAATACTCGGCCGATCATTCTGAAAATTAGCAGATATCTTCATTATGGGTTACGACTAATGCCCAATGTTTTAGTTTACCGTTATAGCCATGACTTACGGCTGTAACGGCCTGTAACAGTTTTTTTTTTTATGGAATATCTCAGAAAGTACTTGGCCGATCTTTGTGAAAAAATAGCAGGTATGTTCATTATGCGTCACGAATGATGCCTGATGTTTAGTTTACCCCATTATCGTCGTTACTAACGGCTGTAACGGCCTGTAATGGTTTTTCTTCTTATGGCGTTTCTCAGAAAGTACTTGGCAGATCTTTGTAAAAAAAATTAGCAGGAATGTTCATTATGCGTCACGGATGATGCCTGATGTTTAGTTTACCCCGTTATAGCCGTTACTAACAGCTGTAACGGCCTGTAACGGGTTTTCTTCTTTATGGAATATTACAGAAAGTAGGCGGCCGATATTTCTGAAAATTTGTAGGTATGTTCATTATGGGTCACGAATAATGAGCGATTTTTTAGTTTACCGTTAGAGCCGTTACTGACGGCTGTAACAGCCTGTAACGGTTTTTCTTCTTTATGGAATATCTCAGAAAAGTACTTGGCCGATCTTTGTGAAAATTAGCAGGTATGTTCATTATGCGTCACGGATGATGCCTTATGTTTAGTTTACCCCGTTATAGTCGTTACTGACGGGTTTTCTTCTCCATGGAATATCTCAGAAAGTACTTGGCCGATCTTTGTGAAAATTAGCAGGTATGTTCATTTTTGGTCACGGATGATGGCCGATGTTTTAGTTTAACGTTTTAGCCGTTACTTATGGCTGTAACGGCCTGTAACGGTTTTTTCTTCTTATGGAACATCTCAGAAAGTACTAGGCCGATCTTTGTGAAAATTAGCAGGCATGTTCACTATGGCTTACGATGATGCCCGATGTTACTAACGGCTATATCGGCTCATAATGGTTTTTTTCTTTCTTTATGGATTATCTCCAAAAGTACTTGGCCGAACTTTCTGAAATATTGTAGGTATGTCCATTATGGGCGACGGATGATGCCTGACGTTTTAGTTTACCGTTGTAGCCGTTACTGACGGCTGTAAACGGCCCATAATTGTTTTTCTTTTTTATGGAATGTCTCAGAAAGTACTTGGCCGATCTCTCTGAAAATTTGTAGGTATGTTCATTATAGGTCACGGATCATGGCCGACGTTTAATTTACCGTTATGGTCGTTACTAACGGCTATAACGACCGATAACGGTTTTTGTTTTTTATGGAATACCTCAGAAGATAAGGCCGATCTTTCTGAACATTTGTTGGTATGTTCATTATGGGTCACAGAGATGCCCGATGTTTAAGTTTACCGTTATATAGCCGTTACTAACGGCCCATAATGGTTTTCTTCTTGATGGAAAAAAACTCAGAAAAGTTCTTGGCCGATCTTTGTGAAAATTTGTAAGTATGTTCATTATAGGTCACAGATGATGGCCGATGTTTACCAGAATAGCCATTGCTAACGGTTACACCAGCCCAAGACGGTTTTTTACTGTTTATGGAATATATCACGCGTATTCAGAATAAACTGGGAGTACGTTTATATGCTTTGCATCTTGTTCTTTACTGTTCCGGACCATAATCGGACGTTGCACTGGTTGTGCGGTGGTGTTCGGCTGCTTTACGGCCGGTGGAAACGATCCGGAACTGGCCACTCGTTCGTAGGAACCGTAGGGCTGATTTTCCATTTGGGTTCCTGCACTGGGTCAACTTACTTGTCCCAGCTTGAAAAATTTTACTTTGTTCTCGGCAGCATTTTCGAGGCTGCAGATCCGGTCCGAAAGTTTTAAAATAATCATTATAGAAAATCACAATGCCACTCTTCTAATTTTCGGCCACGTGGCCTTTTTCAAGAGAAAAAAAAAAAAAAAAACAATGCAACTACGTGATGTCCATCTTTGGCAACTTGTCAGCGCAAAGAATTGACGTCATAAATACATTACGCAAGTTTTGACATAATAATAATATGCGCGCGCGCGCGCGCGTCGTGTGTGTGTGTGTGTGTGTGTGTTTATACTGAAATTTGATATATACTCTGTTGTGTAAACGGTGTGATAAGACAGTTTATGTTGGTGAAACCGGACGTTCATGAAAGAAAGAATAGCGGAACACAGACGTGACATCAAGTTCCAAAGAGAAAAGCCAATAATGCGACATTTCCTTCATCATTCAGTGGAAGACCTTGCTGTTGCAGTGTTGGCAAAAGCTTACGGTGAAAGCAAAAGCTTCAGACTTATTACTGAAGAAAAAAGGGATAAGGACATTAGATACAAGGATGCCAAATGGATATAATGTTAAGACAAATTTGTAACAACCCTATCCAGATTTACCTATGAACAACATTGATGATTTGCAGAAAAATTTACTTTTTTTTTTTCAGATGACAGTTCTTGTATGCCATGCACAGTCACAGACAGGACTATGATCACATTATTCTATGGGTTCATTTTCATTGTGATTTATGAAGCGTATTGCTATGTATATATACATTGCTATGTTTTTTAAGTGCATTGGTTACAGTATAACCACACACACACGCACCCACACACGCGCGCGCGCGCGCACACACACACACACACACACACACACACACACACACACACACACACACACACACACACACACACACACACACATTTGCCCCCTCCACCCACCCCCCACCCCACCCTTTTTTTTTTTTCCTTGTTGATGACATCACATATTATGATGTCAAAAGTTGCGTAATATCTTTATGACGTCAATTCTTTGCTCTGACCAGTTGCCAAAGATGGACATCATGTAGTTGCATTGTTTTTGTTTTTGTCTCTTTGAAAAAGGCCACGTGGCCGAAAATTAGAAGAGTGGCATTGTGATTTTCTATATGTTTTTTCTTCCCTTTGGAGGACTATTGCTTTTGTTTAAAATAATCGTTTGTAAGTCAGCTATTGTTGGACTTACGGTTGGAGGTGCTTGGGCATTCGATTTCATATTTTCAGGGATTTGTTAATCCCAGTCAGCACACGAATCGCTGATGAACCATTCACTCTGGCTCTAACTTTGATCCACCTGTTCATGTTAGGGAACTTTGCAAAGGAATTCAGCAGGCGTCGTCATTAAAAGCTGATCGTATCCGCCATCTTGTGTGTGTGTGTGTGTGTGTGTGTGTGTGTGTGTGTGTGTGCGTGTGTGTGTGTGTGTGTGTGTGTGTGTGTGTGCGTGCCCCCCCCCCCCCCACCCGCCCCCTAAAATTAAGACAAACACTAATCACAGCTCCAGCTGTAACGACTATCCTTCGATTACAGAATTAATAACATATCAACTCACGTGACATTGTGACGTAACCTAATACAGTCGGCGCCGCTTAAGTGGCACTGCTTGGGAGCTGAAAAAAAGTGCCACTTATCCGAAAGTGCCACTTAACCGAAGTGAAACCTGACGCGCAACTGACGCACTCAAAATGACTGATAAACAACGTCAGGCAACTGTGAACATCTATTTCATTGAAATTGAAGTGATTTACGAGTGTTAACACTGATTTCACTGTACATGTGCAGTGTATGGCATTTATAATGGACAATCCACATTTCTCAATTACTGTCCTTTGCCGAATTAGTCCTTGGGAAGATTGGCTTCCTCTAGACGCAACCCTTGTGCGAAACTGGCCTCAAACCGCTCCATTATCCCATACAGGTTATTCAGTCCTTGCTGCTGAACGAAATTTCGTAATGTTCCCATTGCTGCTAAGGCCTCTGTTTTTGTCACAGGAACCACAGCTTCCTCCTCCCCCTCTTCCTCATTGTCCTCTACCAGTTCATCTCCGAGCTTTGGACGTTTGGAGAGGGGTTCTTGCAAGAGGTCCTGGTCCGTCAGCGGGGCTATGGGGTCACTGGTAGAGTCAGTCGCTTCCAGTTGCTCCATGTCGTCGCGTGTCATTGATTCTGCAAAGGCCACGTCATTCAGTGGGTCAAAATCATTTGTTGTAGGCTTTCCATTGTCATCGCTGTAACTGGGATGAAACCCACTTTCTTTAAAGCAGTTTATCAGTGTCTTCTGGCTGACCGACTTCCAAGCTGAAGCAACCATATGGATAGCGTTCAACAACGACACAATCTTCACTGCATCGGATGCACGGGCCTCCTCTGCCTCCAGCTGTTGCACTATCATGACGTT
Source organism: Conus betulinus (assembly GCA_016801955.1). NCBI lineage: Eukaryota > Metazoa > Mollusca > Gastropoda > Neogastropoda > Conidae > Conus > Conus betulinus. The sequence goes on along the minus strand of JADBJO010002145.1, from coordinate 89,213 downwards.
GAGGAGGCGGCGGTAGTGTCCTTTCAGGTTTTTGATCACTCCCATGTCCATTGGCTGCTGCAGGGATGTTGTGTTGGGTGGGAAAAATCTCAAGGCAATGTTCGATAGTTCAAGGTGTGGATGTGCCGTGCAGTTGTCCAACAGCAAGCAATTTTTTCGATTTTGCAGTTTCAGTTTACAGTTCCATGCCTCCAGCCATTCCGTAAACACTGCACTGGTCATCCAGGCATTTGCACTGTTTTTGTACAGCACGGGTAGCTTTGATAAATCTGCAGGGAAGCCGCGTGGACGTTTCGATTTGCCGATGACAAGAAGTTCGCGCTTTTCACTGCCATCAGCATTTGCACACACTAGCACGGTCACCCTGTCTTTGGCTTTCTTCCCACCAGAGAGCGTGTCACCCTGCACAGTGTGAGCTCGGTCAGGATATCCTCGAAAGAAGAGAGCAGTTTCGTCTGCACTGAAGATGTCTTCAAGGCATAGGAGAGAAGAATTTCTGGCAAATCCTTCTCCTGAAAGTCGTCGAAGGCTGCATAATCAGCAGTCTGCTTTTGACCATGCTCCTTTTTGAACACAACAGCATGGCGTTTTTTCCAGCGACTGAGCCATCCGTCAGATGCAACGAAATCATCCAACACCCAAGGAAATTCGCCTTTTCTTTAATGAGATCACCACTAATGCGACCTCCACGCGACACAAGATCCATGAGCCTCTTCATCAATGCGTCCTCGATGTCCGGCACTTTCCCGACACGTTTTCGTTTACGCGCTTCTAAAACACTTGAATGAGTCCCTCCAAGATCGGCACGTATAGAGTCTTTCAACTTCCATATTCTGAAAATTGAAGACTTGCCGATTCCAAATTGCTCAGCAGCATCACACATTTTGGTGCGATTTTCTAGTGCATCAAGCAGTTTGCCTTTCTCGGCCAAAGTCAGGATCTTTAACTTTCTTCCAGAGGCCATGGTGTTTTTGTTTTGCACTGCTGTAAAAGGAAGAGGCCGCAAAAACTGAAGCATAAAGTGCCTGAACACAATTCATTTAAACCAAGTTTCGCTCACAGAAAGCTAACCACGACTCTTTCTCAACCATGACGGCCTGAGTTGAAATCATTTCAACATCACAACCGCTTGGTGTGAATGAAGAGTTGGCAGGCCACTTGACTGACTTTTGGGTCAAACACAAGTAAAGGGGTGAGCTGGAAAAACAGCGAAATTTTTTGTTTCCAGGCCATTCTAAAGCTTGGTACGTCACTTGGACGAGTGCCACTTATCCGGCGGCGATCTGTCAGCAGTTCCACTTATCCAGTTGTAATTATAGTGTTGAAAAATTCCGTTGTCTGAAAAAATGTGCCACTTATCCGAAAGTGCCACTTATCTGGATGCCACTTAAGCGGCGCCGACTGTATCTCACTTTAAATTTCCATACGTTCCTTTCGCTCTGCACTTGGCCTGGGAGAGGATAATTAGGTAAATAAGATAGGAGTGGAAAACAATTGAAAGTGGGAGGTGAAGTGGCGGAATGGAGATGAGGGGTGTGGGTGGGTGGGGGGGGGAGTGGTTGTAGTGTAGTGTAAATTGAACGTGAGGGAAGGAGAAGGGGAAAGACAGAGAAGCATTCAGAAGAAAGGGGGAGGTGTGTGTGTGTGTGTGTGTGTGTGTGTGTGTGTGTGTGCGTGCGTGCGCGCGCGCGTGTGTGTGCGTGTTGGGTTAAA
>JADBJO010002145.1:62500-82500 GCA_016801955.1 Conus betulinus | reverse complement strand
CTCTCTCTCTCTCTCTCTCTCTCTCTCTCTCTGTGTGTGTGTGTGTGTGTGTGTGTGTGTGTGTGTGTGTGTGTGTGTGTGAGAGAGAGAGAGAGAGAGAGAGAGAGAGTGTGTGTGTGTGTGTGTGTGTGTGTGTGTGTGTGTGTGTGTGTGTGTGTGTGTGTCTCCACCCCCCCCCCCCTTTTTTCACTCCCTGTTTGAAGAGTACTGCTAGCATTTACTCACTGATCATTTCTATTCTTCTACACCTATTATTATTAATATCATCATCGTCATCGTCGTCGTCGTCGTCGTTGTCGTCGTCGTCGTCGTCGTCGTCACCATCATCATCATCATCATTTTTATTACTTTCATAATGATTGTAGGTACTGTCACTTTTGTCATATTATTAGTAATTGCGTCATTATCATAAGTGTAATAGCAGTACTACTCATTACTGCTACTGCTGCTGCTACTGCTGCTGCTGCTACTCCTCCTCCTCCTCTCTCCTCCTCCTCCTACTACTACTACTACTACTACTACTACTACTACTACTACACTCATGGATTCTCCCTACATGTCCAGTGGATGATTAGGCAGGCAGGTCATCTGCTGATGTGGGTCCTCATGTGGGAATGAAGACCAGTTCCTGAAGCACAAAGTCATCCACAGACGCTGCATGGAATTGAGTCCTGCTAGGATGGGCCACATGTTCTCTGATTCATTTTCTGGAAGGCGGCTGCTCTGTTGCGCTGGAATGTCTTCGTGCCCAGGGTACACCGTTGCTTCCACTGTGTTCTGTCAAGGGCGACATCTTTCCAGGAAGCAGTGTCGATGATGCAGTTTCTGGGGTTGGCCTTCAAGGTGTCTTTGTATCTCTCTTGAGAGGCCTTCTTTGGTCCGTTGTCCCTCCTCCGGTTGTCCATCGAGCAGCATCTTTGGAATCGTGCTGTCCCCCAAACGGACAACGTGGCCTGTCGATGTCTGTCGAACTGGCTTTTGATGATTATACACTCAATGCTGGGTATGCCACACTTCTTCTGGACGTCCAGCCGAGACACTCTGTCCTGTCATTTGATGCTGCAGATCTTGCGCAAGCATCGTTGTTGGAAGTGTTCGAGTTGTTGTACGTGATCCAAGTCTCACAACAGTAGAAGTGCTCGAGCACTCAGAACCACAGCTCTGTACAGGGCGACCTTTGTGTGTAACTTGATGTCATGGTCTTATCAAAGACTCTTTGAGAGTCTGCTAAAGACAAAGCTGACCTCTAAGACACGCAGCATCAATTCTGCATCCAGAGATTCGTTGCTGCTTACAGTGCTGCCCAAATCGCAGAACTTGTCCACAGTTTTGACCTCTGTGTTGTTGATGCCGACAGGTGATGTGGAGCACTGCCAGCTGTGGACAGTGAAGGTTAGAACATTGCCTCGGTCTTACCAAGACTGATAGGAAGTCCCAAGTATTGATAGGCTCCTGCAAAGCAATCTCTCACTCAGTGGATGACTTCATGGCAGTGCGCGGCCAGTGCACAATCATCTGCAAAGAGAAAGTCACTCAGAAGGACATTAGATACATTAGTCTAGGCGTAAGGTCACCGAAGGTTAACGGGTTTGCCATCTGAACAAAACTGGATGTATACCCTTGTCACAGTTTCGGAATGCATCATCAGCATTGCAGCAAACAGGAAAAGAAGGTCGGGGCGAAAACTTGTCCCTGGTTCACTGCGGTCTTTTTTCTTCCCTTTGTCTTTTTAGTTTCTTTTTTTTTTTAACTGGGAAAGGGTCAGAGTTATCTCCGTTTTCTTGCATCCTCGCCTGCATGCCATCATGGAATGAAACGACCAGTGAAATGAGATTTTCAAGGCAACCAACTTGTGAAGGAGCTTCCACAAGCCAGTCCAATTAACGGTGTTGAAGGCCTTGGTGAGATCAACAAACACCATGTGGAGATCCTGGTTCTGCTCACGACACTTCTCCTGTAGCTGGCGAACAGCAAACACCATGTCAGTTGTGCCCCTGCCTGCGCGAAACCCGCACGTGACTCAAGGACGATGGAATCTGCTATGTGGGTGTTAAGTCTGTTCTAGATGACCCTGGCAAAACTCTTTTCTGCGATGCACAAGAGGTAAATCACACAATGATTGTCACACGACGCTTTATCACCCTTCCTCCCGTAGATGTGAATAATAGAGGCGTCTTTGAAGTCTTGGGGCACTTCTACCTTTTCACAAAAGGACTGGAAGAGGTCGGTCAGCTATTCCAGGAGTACCTCGCCTCTAATCTAGTATATGTCAGGTGAAGTTCCATCCGCTTTCCGGTGTTTTCCCCGGACGTGGTCTAATTCAAAGCCTTCGCTGTCTCTGCACTAGAGGGTGGGTCTGCCAGAGATTCCTTTACTGGCATTTAGGGAGTGTTACGATTACTTTTACAGATACTGACGAGTCTCTATTCAAGAGGTCATTGAAATGCTCTGCCCAGCGAGCAAGGATGCCAGTCTCATATGTCGGCAATGTGGTCTGGTCAGAAGCACGAATGGGTGTTGACACAGTAGTCTTTGTGGTCCATAGAGGGTATGAAGACCCTCGTGAAATGACTGCATGTCGGTGATGTCAGCCGCAGCTTGAAGACTTTCTGCTTTCTTTTCCCATCAATCGTTCATCTACTGAAGATCCTGATAGATGAGCTGCCTGGCTTGCTGATATTTCTGTTTCTTTTACTTGCAGATCTTGTCGCTATGGTGATCTTTGTGGGTCGTGTGGAGCTTGTCTGTAAGCTTTTTCATCAAACCAGTCTCTGTGTTTGTGTTCCACAAACCCAAAGGTGTCAGCTGCAGCTTTGTACGGGATTCTTTGAAGGCTTTCCCTTCCTCGCCATGTCTTCTTCTCCACAGAAGTCAATGTCCGACATACATTCCGGGGTCGTGTTTTTGCAGAATGTTTGTGCTGGTATACAGGCAAGCAATGTTAAACTTTTTACGGGGCTTGTCTCTGACCTATTTGTTCTTCAGGGCAAGCTGGGTGTTCATCTTGTTTCTGATCAGGCGATGATCGGACCAGCAGTTAGCTCTTCTCATTCAGCATGTGGTGTGGACATCTTTCCCTCTGGTGAACAATCATATGATACCACTACTACTACTACTACTACTACTACTACTACTACTACTACTACTACTACTACTGCTGCTGCTGCTGCTGCTGCTATGCTGCTGCTGCTGCTGCTGCTGCTGCTGCTGCTGCCACTGCTACTACTATCATTCTCATTGTTGTCATTCTAGCTATTACCCCTCCAATCATTTCCATTATTAATATCATGATTATGCATAAATGTATTTTGTAGTCTTCCAATTACTTTCCTTTCCATTTTTTTGTACCATAACTATCATCATCATCATTTTTTTGCGAGGGCTCTTGATGCGATAGGTTCTTAGCTTTGAAAATGATGTCTGTGTCTTGAGTCAGTTCGGTGGTGTTATTTACTGTCTATCACACCTACAGATGTACCCAACAACAGTCCTCCCAATATCTGCCATTCGCTCTTCTCTGTTCAGTTATACTACAAATGAATACTGAAAAGAAAAAAAATAACGGTGACAGGGACGGGTGTGGAGGAGGAGAGAGTGGCCTAACTGCCCTTTGAAAAAAATATGAGCTGTACGTCCACCCCTGCGAACTAATCTTCACACCAAGCTCAAGGGAGTGGTTGGAGTTTGGAAGAGTGTGATCTCACCAAGGGAAATGGAACCTAAAGGGTGAAACCCGATGAAGGTTGGTGAAGAAAGAGTATGTGTGAACTAAAAGGCAGACGTAAGAATGGGGAAAAATGAAGTGAAAGAGGAAGAATACATGCCAAAAAGCACACGCCTCTCAACCATACAACTGAACTGATGGGTCCGTGACTTGATTAACAGGTTTTACACAGCTCCATGCACTCTGGTTCCCTCTAGAATAGATAGAACGGTTTCTGGCCCTATAGTAGGAGAACCTAGAGAAAAAGCATTGCCTCGTCCTTCAAACACCCACACTGAACGCTGGAGTCGGTGAAAGAATGAGGCTGAGAGGCCAGTCATGCTCAGACATTACGCTCATATGATCCCATAAACACAGCTTGCGAATACATGCAGAAATATCTCTCCTCAACTCCTCAAGCCCTTCCAAAGCTGATTAAAATTTGAACACTACAGGAAAGGAGAGAGAAGAAAAAAAGGAGTAAGGATAATGAAAAAAATGGCAACGTAAAAGCTCTTTCATTCATTACTTCTTTGTGCCAAGAGGAGAGGCATGAGGACGGGGGAATAGGACACAATATCTGACACAGGGTTGACGCACATGCACTGCAATACTGCTACTGATTGATAAAAGATTTTTTTTTTTTAAAAAAAACGAAAAACAAAAACAAAAACGAAAAAAAAAAAAAAAAAAAAAACGGGTCTCACTCCTTATACGTGCACTTACATGTTTAAGCGTACTTTGAACAATTCCGTATTCTCTTGAGTAAAGCATTTTTCAGCATTAACTCATCTTCCTTCCGCATTATCATGTATTTCATTTTGGACTTTTGAAAAGGTAGGAAGGAAGTTTAATTTCATTAGAAGAAGAAACCGAAGAAATAAGAACAGATGCATTTACAATCCCCAAGTGTTTCAAAATCACTGACAGGTTGCAGGATAAGAAACCAATCTCCAGAGCTGTCATTGGTCAGGAAAACGATCCCACACATGAATATACCACCATTCCACGTGACAATTATGGCCTTGAGCTCTGTTGGAGGGATGCTATCTGCAATACTTATCTCTGGGGGGGGGGGGGGGGGGGGGGGGAGAGAGAGAGAGAGAGAGAGAGAGAGAGAGAGAGAGAGAGAGAGAGAGAGAGAGAGAGAGAGAGAGAGATTACTGTAACTAACATGCTCCTTGTGTAGATGTCTCTCAGTCCCACAGTCGGATGGAGATCAACCCACAGAATCAACTTCTCCTTGTTCAGATCAAGAGCCTCAGCGACTTCATTCCATCGTCGTGGGTAATCCAGACTAACCGGTGATGCTTTTTTGTCCTCGCATCTCTTTTTCATATAATCAAAGCCAGCAATTTTAGAAGTACTGCTTACTTTAACAAAAATCTGAAAAAAGAAAAACCAAAATGAAATTTGCGTGACGATTCCTTCAGAGCTTCGGAGAATGCAAAAAAAAAAAAAAGAAAAAAAAAGAACAGATCTGGCTTATCATTAGTCTCAAATACTACTGTAATACCCGAGTTCTCTCTTCAGGATCGGTTATGATGGTCCCCCATAGGCCGATATTAAAGGATTTCATTTACCTGACTTTTCATTCTCTTTATCCCCCCCCCCCCTCCCCCCGCCCCAATACTGTTTTTCCCCTTCAAGTCTTTGCCAAATCATTGCTGTAATGAAGGACGAATTATTACACTGCACTTGTCTTCTCTCACCACTAAATTGTTATATATTATATATATATATATATATATATATATATATATATATATGTATATGTGTGTGTGTGTGTGTGTGTGTGTGTGTGTGTGTGTGTGTGTGTGTGTGTGTGTGTGTGTGTGTGTGTGTGTGTGTGTGTGTGTGTGTGTGGGTGTGTGTACTTATACACATACACACAGCACAAAGGCAGGTAGACAGACAGACACGCATATAGACACAGACCTCTACGCACACCCGTGCGCACACAAACAGGCGCACACGCGCGCGCGCACACACACACACACACACACACACACACACACACACACACACACACACACTAATATGTATGGAGAGAGAGAGAGAGAGAGAGAGAGAGAGAGAGAGAGAGAGAGAGAGAGAGAGAGAGAGAGAGAGCAGACTTACGAATTTTTTGGTCCATGTTCTGTTGTTAGAAAAGGACAATGATGTTCATCTTCAGAGTCACTACAGTCAGCCTTGAGATCGCAGGGGAAATGCCTGTATATGTCAGGCCAACTAAACATTGAACAGTTCCACTTTCGCCATCCTGCCTGCTGTGGCTTGGAAGTATTCTGGTGGAAAGAGAACACAAATTTAGCCCTTAAATTGCAGAAGGTTCGTGGGCAGCTGTACAAAAGTGTCATGGGGGAAAACTGTGTTCGTCCTTGTGTCCTGTGTTACATTGTTTCCACTTTCAGAAGACATTACCCAGTCTGGAAAGATGAAGGGAAAAGCATCATCCTCTGGATTTTTCATTATGATCCGTTTTTCTCCACATTCGGAAGCAAAAACAGACAAGTGAAATGCAGGCTTATAATGTCTTGACCTGATCTGACTCAAAAAGATCACATGGCCGGTAGGTGGAGTTATTGTGCTGCAAGCAAGGATAGACAAGTCCCAGTTGTAGGGCAGACGTAGGAATCCTGGGAAAGGGGAGCAAAGGCTTAGAAATGATTGCAGCATTTCATACAAAAGATGAAAATCTTTGGTTAGCCTCTGCATGCCAATAACACACACATGAACTAGCTTGTGTTCTCTACGCGGTTCACTTCGATGCCCACTTCATTGATGGAATTTCAGGTCATGAAGAAAGTCTGCAAATAACTCTCTATTTGTTAGATTCTGGGTTGTCTTTTTTTTTTTTTTGAGAGGTTTATTTATCCTTTTTTTTTTTCTTTTTTTTTTTTATACAGCCGTGGACATGCCATGAGCTTTTTTCAGCCATTGTATCTCTGCCTTCAGAGATTGTGTGCTGACACATTGTATCTCTGCCTTCAGGGATTGTGTGCTGACACATTGTATCACTGCCTTCAGAGATTGTGTGCTGATGATTTCCTCTTTCCTTTCAAACTACAAGAAAGGCCAGCAACGAAGCAATCATGCACGAGATCCACAAACAACAGGCTCACGTGTACCACGTGCATATTGGGCGATAGCTGCCATGTATGTGGTAAAGATAGCCTTGTTAGTCGCTCTCATGCATGCTCCCTGGCGCCAGTAGCCCCACCCCGCCATCACCCCCCCAGACACAAATCACCACTTCAACGCACCTCTTTTAACGGCGTGTGTGGGGGGCGAGGGGAGGGGGGGGGGGGCAGAGAGAGAGTTGTGAACGACTCCTGTGGGGTGGTTTTTTAGTTGTTATAAAACTTTGTTTTTGTTTGTGCTGCTAGTTAGTCACATCTTTAAAATCACAAATACATTTTGAAGGAAATATATTAAGCAATCTGCGTACATGCCAGCACTCTCCATGTACACATACACACACATACGTACAGCATAACGTGCGTGGGCGTGTACACACACGCGCGCGCGCGCGCGCACGCACACACACATAAACACACACACACACACACACACACACACACACACACACACACACATGCACACACACTCACTCACTCACACTGGTCCTTCAAATCTGTCTACATATACTCGCCTGAATACGAAGACAGTTTGTATTTTTCCAGACGGGGTCCTTCTGACCTGTCAGCAGTGGAGAATTCCATGGTCATATTTTTATCACGCGAAGGATTAGTGGCTGTTATCCTAACAATAAGGTATTCTGTCCAGCTGTACCATGTTGAACAGTCAATCCATCCAAAATAACAAAACTCAAAATATTGTTCGGGATAAAGACGTTTTCCATTTTTGTATTGCACAATGTGTACGTCTGTAAGTGAGCAACAAAATCTTAATTTCAAGATTTTTCCCCTGGGGGCTTTGACCTGAAATTGACAGTCATGTTGTATTTTGTGTGTGTCCAGTGTATACAGACAAGTCTTGGAATAGGAACTCTTTGTGGGGTTGTTTTTGTCCCGTCTCCTCCCGTGCCCTCTCAGTGTCAGTTATGTTAGTTTCACAGGGACGGGTAATGTGAGGGGATTCGTGTTTCACGTTGCATTGGAAAATGTCATGCTGAAGGTCTCGCTGAATGCTGGTTTTCCCAGTGGTTTTCACCTCAGTTGATTCATTTCCCACACTCTTGTCAGTTGTCTGGTTGGGAGTCATTGAGGCGTGCATGGTGTCGCCGATGTTGGTGCGAGAAGTTTGGTTTTCTACACCAAAATCACTGGTGTCACTTTTTGCGTGTACAAAGAGTATATGAATGTGTATGCTGAAATGATCTTTATGTCACATCTCTCTCTCTCTGCCTCTGTCTCTGTCTCTGTCTGTCTCTCTCTGTCTGTCTGTCTGTCTGTCTGTCTGTCTGTCTGTCTGTCTCTCTCTCTCTCTCTCTCTCTCTCTCTCTCTCTCTCTCTCTCTCTCTCTCTCTCGTCAATTAGTTCTTTCACCCAAGTTAGGGCATGGATGGTGACAGTTCAATGGCACTCAATCAACATTGCACCTTTACCTACACTGACATCAAACATTATTTAAATCAGAAAGGAAAGGAAAAGGTCATATATTTAGACTAATCTGTTAGGGTGCGCATATACATATTAGTCTTTAAAAAGAAATCTTGTGGCAACAAACACAGTATACTAGAAATTGTTGTGCAATTTCACTAAAGTCTATACATGTTGCGATTTGGGGTGATGATTTTTACCACCTGATGAGAAATTGCAAAGATTAAGTTTTGATTTGACGTGGACATACTTCTTGAGTATATGTTTCTTTCTGAGGTCCCAGTCTTTTGCACATCCTAGAATAAAATGGAATTCATCTCCTAAGGCACCTGCATCGCAATTTCCACCCTACTGACTACACTCTCTGTCCAATACCCGCCCCTCGTCATTGCATGATACTTCCTTTGCTCAATACTCCCCCTGCTACATAATCTCCGTGTCCAATATTCCCTCTGCTGCTTGACATTCCTCTTGCTCAATATTCCCCATGATCATTAATCGCTTGATATTATGAAAAAAGCTTTTGTTATAGGGGAGGGGAGTACGTACAAGATTGAAGACTGCAAGCTACAGACACAGAGACAGACAGACATGACATGCAAATGCATGTGTGGGCTGTTGCTTTCTTAGTGTGCTATTTGTTAATTCGATGTTAACGGATTAATGCGTTGTTGTTTGTTTTTTTTTCATATTTGGTAGATTCTCATTGATTTTCATATGTCCATAGCTTTGATCCTCATTGATTGGTAATCATGTAACATTTTGTACGCATTTTCCCTATGCAATAATCATATCTTAAACTCTTGTACACACCCATGCAAGTACCAATATACACATGTACGTTCATATCAAACTTAACATGCAGTCAGCTCCTCCTTCCTACTCCCTCATCCCTTCCCTTTTTTTCCCCCATCCTTTCCCATCGTCTAATATCTCTTTTAAACGAACAGACGTTAAATAGAATAACAACATACACACACACACACGCGCGCGCGCGCGCGCGCGCGCGCACACACACACATTCATTCTCGCCATCTGGAGCGGAGGAGCAAATAGTTTGAACACTGAAACAATTCACCCACGTTATAGTCAGGAATACTCACGAAACATTCCCTCCCCATGCAAGGTACATGCAAGAATAAGGGACCAGCATAAACAATGAAAAAGGTCATGTCTTACACTATAGTGGAGAAGACGATTCACGTGAGTGTGAATTTTTGTTAACACATATGGTACATTCCCTGTCCCTACAAGGATACATGCAAGAACAAGGTATCCGTATCTTAGAGTCAAAGGATATATCTTACACTATAAAGGGGAGGGACGACTAACGTACACGGACTGTGGACGTTTGTTGACAGAACATCAGGAACAATAAGCTGAAATGTTGCCCTGCATCCTGCAGAATCATAAAGCACCCACCTGTGAGGAAAATCATCCAACGTGACAGCAGTATCAACATTTGTTCCCAGTTCAGACACAGATGATGACCAGCATGAAGCAGGTTATTCTCAGCTTCAAACCATCATCAACAATGTTAACAAGGCAGAGAAACACATACTTCAAGGTGACTGTATGCCAAAGTCGGTGCAGCTGCCCAAAAGAGAGGAACAATGTCTGCGGCCCCTAAAGTAATGAGACCAGTCATAGTAAGGCAATGTTGTTTACAGCTCAACCGACCGCAAAGGGCCATATCAGGGCTATCACCGCGTTGAAGAAAAAAATAAAGCTCATTCACACAGCCCTTTGAAATACACTTTCTAAAAACACACTGGGAATTTTGTTTAAAATATTTCTTCTGTAAATTCTTAGACCAGATGCAAAATGCTGTTATTTGAGACCAATGCCCACGGGGGACTTCTCCTAGTAAAATGATCCAGTTATACCGACTTTGATCTAGCTTACAGTCTCCGTAAGCTTACAGTATCCAGACCAAGGACACAGCACTCCTAGAATCGTCAGAGTCAGATGAAGCCTATTTGTGTGAAGAATCAGAACAAGTCTGGAATCCAGTACGAAAAGAGGGACATTACCAGAAGCTATCCATGGTGGATGGTTGAGTCAAGAGTGAAGTTCAACCGCCTCTGGTCAATCTTGGCAGTCCGGTAGATCATGACATGGCTGATCAATATCCGGTGGTGACAGGAGAAAAATGCACCCGACAGCTAGTGCACAAAAGTGCACTGAACTGCGCATAATCAATTACAACTAAGCAAAAACTGGACGAGCAATAAATACCCTCAGAGTAAACCGATGCAAATCCAAGATAAAGATTAAAAGCATACTTTGGAGACTTGTGATACAAGAAAAACTGTACATTGCACAAAAACTGATATAGGAGGGAGATTCAAAAGGATCAATCAGAAAAAAAGGGAGGCTAACTGATCAACATTACGAAGATACCGAAAAGCATAAAAAAAACAGTCACACGAAGAAAGCGTTTAAGACTGTCAAAGACTTGACCAATCACAAGTAACGAAAGGTTAGCAATGTACAGAACAAAGGCCACAAATGTCTCACAAAAGGGAGAAGACATACAAAAACGGATCAATAAGTGCTCTAATCTGAACAATGTGCAGAGGAAAGGGAACCATGTATGGTAACAGCATAGCTCTCTCTCTCTCTCTCTCTCTCTCTCTCTCTCTCTCTCTCTATATATATATATATATATATATGTATATGTGTGTGTGTGTGTGTGTGTGTGTGTGTGTGCGTGTGTGTGTGTGTGTGCGTGCGTGTGCGTGTGTGCGTGCGTGTGTGCGTGCGTGCGTGCGTGCGTGCGTGCGTGCGTGTGTGTGTGTGTATAAACGCACTACCTTGAATATTATGCAAATAAGTCAAAACAGCAGGGAAGTCGCTCAATGTGAGAAGGCTTCAGGTAATCGCAATAATTCTGCAAAACGTTGACACATAGTAGAGAGAGAGAGAGCGAGCAAGCGAGCGAGCGAGCGAGCGAGCGAGAGAGAGAGAGAGAGAGAGAGAGAGAGACTGGAATCCTAATTACGTTTGCAACAGCGTATAACACATCGATTTATATTTTATTACTTTGAATTGAACACGTCTCTCTCTCTCTCTCTCTCTCTCTCTCTCTCTCTCTCTCTCTCTCTCTCTCTCTCTCTCTCTCTCTGCGTGCGTGCGCGCGTGGTGTGTGTGTGTGTGTGTGTGTGTGTGTGTGTGTGTGTGTGTGTGTGTGTGTGTGTGTGTGTGTGTGTGTGTGTGTGTGTGTGTGTGTGTGTGTGTGTGTGTGTTTGTGTGTGTAAACCCATTCGTTGTTTGTAGTCGATTCTTATTTTTAGCGTATGGAAAGACAACATCATATAGATTCTGTGTGAAATTTTCCTTCTTTTTCCATCCATTTCATATTGTCTGTCTTTGCTCTGCCATTCGTAGTACTTGTTTGTTTCTGTTGTTATTGTTTTTCTTATTTGTTATTGTTTTGAATACTGCTTCTCGACAAAACTAAAATATCTACTTCTTGCATTTCAAGACTATTTTATGAGGAATGGTTAACAAAATCATCAGCCGTGCCCCACTGAAATCAGTCTGAAACTGCTAGGAAACAGGGCTCTGGACAGATAAATTAACAAACTGTGATGGTCACCCTATGATACTAGTGAAAGATTTATGTTTACGCGCTCTCTCTCTCTCTCTCTCTCTCTCTCTCTCTCTCTCTCTCTCTCTCTCTCTCTCTCTCTCTCTCTAGCACATTGGATAGAAAATATTGTTGTTGAGGTGGATGCCGTTCTGGAACTTCTTCCAGAATGACTCCCTGATGGAGGAGTGTGGGGCTGCTCTGGTATGTCAGACAGATCATGGGTCTAAATTCGTTCCGCGACGATTTACCTTTTCATTACCGTGGAATAGCCTGATCTACGAAGAGAGTAAATTGCCGTAGATCGATGATGATCTGGACCTATTAGAACATTTATATTTTCTCTTGGTTACATTAGGGTCTTGTCCGCTTAGTTCAGTGGAAATGCGATAGATTAAGAAAATTGTTAACCAAACATGAGCAGACTAAACAAAGATGGTTATAAACATTTCCTGACTGTGAAACCAGCCAAACAATAATAGATGACTTTCCTTTATATTCAAAGTCCTTTAGGGTTATGAACGATAGCTTGGGATTGATGAAGTTCCAACAACAGACCAATCGACAAGTTGCCCGGTAGTTGATGTGAATATTCAAACAATGTAGGTTGCATGTCGTTCAGCTTACCAATACTAAATCATTGATAAAATCTGCATAACACTCTTTCTCAATAATAACTTCTTGTCCATCAGCACAATACACATACCATAAATCCTTGACGAAATCACGATGCTCTTGTAAAGTGCAATCAGAATCGTTCTTATAAAATCAGAACGTCCTTCGAATGTGCACAATCAATCACCTGTCCATCAGGTAAAAATGATGATATCCATAATACAACGTCTTCGATTAAATCCACCACACAGGGACACTCTTGACTGACAATACAATCAGTTGAGCACAAGATGATGTCCAGCCCACATCAACACCACCAATCGTAGGAAATAACACTATCTCTCAGATGAACCCCAATCCCGTAGAATATGGACAAAGATCTTGATATCATGACGATGTAAAAATAAAAAGCACCGTAAAAAGCCTTCAACAAACAAACAAAAACAAACAAAATTCAAAAAAAACAACAAGCACCCAAAGCATTTTATAGAAGCGCTTTCGGTTTTAGCAAACCTTCCTCAGCTGATCATGGAAGTCGGCGTCAAACTAGTTGACGTAATGTGTGTTTTTTAAACGTCATTAATCCCCCCCCCCCCCCCCCCCCCCCCCCCCCCCCCCCCCCCCCCCCCCCCCCATTACTGTATGATAAATAGTGATGCCTGGGTGAAGTCTCAATGTGTGGGATTAGTTGGTTTCACGTGAACAATCTGCCCTGGGGACTTTGCCCTTCGCTGAACCAACTAATCCCACACATTGAGACCAAAAGGGTAGTTGGTCTTCAACTTGTGTCTCCACATCCTCTCTCTGTCTTTTCTTTTCTGTGTGTCTGTGGTCTTTATGAGTTCAAATCACACAACATTTCAAATCTGACAGCTGGTGTCCAGGTCCACAGAAATGGCGTGCTACAAGTGTATCTTGCTTTCTGATGATGTCAGAGCGATGACCACTGAAGCGTGTTTGTAGGCTGTTTTTCCCGTCTCACCAACATCCTGGCAATGTCCACAGTTGATCAGGTACACTAGGTTGGTACTTTTACATGTAGCTGAGTCCCTTATTTGGCACTGGTGACCTGTGCGAACACTCTTGAACGAGGTCGTTTCCTCCAGGTGTTCCTTGCACAGAACACATCGTTTCGCTGTGCATTTGAAGCTACCTGGTACCAATGAATCTGTGGCAGACACTTGATGTTGCACTGCTGGTGGTTTGCTGGGCATCAGAAGGTTCCTCAGATTGCGACAGTTATGCTCACCAACAATGGGAGGTTTGGGAACGGCTCTCTTCATGCGTCTACTTCTGTGGAGCTCCGTCATTTTTTTCCTTCAGCCAAAAGGCCAGAGGAGGGTTGGAAGGGTTATGGCGGATAACAAATGGCACCCTGTCTGACTGGTGGTTCCTCCGTTGGTACTGGAGTGCATCCTTCCTGGGAAGTGTCTGTGCCTTGTCGATGGCAGAGTCCACCAGAGCTAATGGATAGCCACGGTTATGTAGGTGGGTTCTCAGCTCTCTGCATCGTTTCAGGAACACATCATCTTTACAACAGATTCTTCGCAGGCAGATAGCCTGCCCGTAGGGGATGCCTCTCAGACAGTGTCTAGGGTGGCAGGAGCTGAAGGGTAGGTACATGTGAGCATCCGTGGATTTAGTGTGAAGGTCTG
The DNA here is from genome assembly GCA_016801955.1 of Conus betulinus. Lineage (NCBI taxonomy): Eukaryota > Metazoa > Mollusca > Gastropoda > Neogastropoda > Conidae > Conus > Conus betulinus. The sequence goes on along the minus strand of JADBJO010002145.1, from coordinate 68,370 downwards.
TGGTGATTGTATCCCCCTTGATGCTCATGTTGACGTCCAGGAAAGGGATGTTGGTTCTGCCATAGTTGGCTGTAAACTTTATCGTGGCATGCTGGTTGTTTATCCAGTTGAGGAACAAAAGCAGCTGGCTTTTCCCATGGAACCAGAGCATGACAATGTCATCAATGAAACGACGCCAGAATTTTGGATGGACATGCCAGGGTGAAGTAGCCAGTAGCCGTTGTTCTAACCATGCCATGAAGATGTTTGCAATGGAGGAAGCCATTGGGGTCCCCATTGCCGTGCCATGGACTTGTTGGAACAGCTCACCATCAAAATCAAACGCGTTGTTTTGAAGGACGTGTTCAACGATCTCCAGTAGTAATGGAACAGAGGGGCCTTCTTTCAAACAACAAACAAACTAACAAACAAAATCCGTTTACTTTGCATCTAAAAATAATTGATGTCGATCAAAAACAATTGCGTGTAAATATAGATCTCTTTTAAGTTTTAATATTGATATATTTTGGAACTGCCTCATCAGCCTTGTCTGCAAACAATTTCGATTCACTATGATTTCAATGATCTGATGGTTCGATCCCGACTCGGGTTTCCGTGTGGGACCCGCAAGGCGATGGATAACGTCTCCAGGATATATCAGATTCAAATTATATTACCTCCAATCCTCACAAGCAGCTACCATGAACGAGTGCCGTTATTGCCCATTGTTTTCGATGGCGTCATATCAACACACATACGTAAATTTGCTTACGCATTTATACAAATGATGAAAACTGGACACGCACAATAGACTTTAGAACATTTTTTTTTCCCAGGTTAGGGTAAATCGATCCATCTACTCACCGCTACAAAAGACCCATTACTACATTGAGGCCCCTCATGAAGAAATGGGAGTGGGGCCCCTTCCAAGAGTGATTCATCCTGTTGTAGCGGAAAAGAGCTGCTCTGGAACCCATTCCAGACAAGCTCCCGGATCCCTGATGGAGAGATAGAGCTCATTCTGGAGCCCGTTGTGGAACAACTTACACACTGGATGCAAGGACATGCTATACTATGTTGCAGCCATGAGACCCTTATCTTACATTCTCTCATCTTTGTCATTATTCATTATCCTTCAGCTTCCAGTCATGTGCAGGGACGTTGTTGATATGGTGCAGCATATAGTATGGACTACTCTATATGCAGTGACACATTCTCTCTCTCTCTCTCTCTCTCTCTCTCTCTCTCTCTCTCTCTCTCTCTCTGCGCATGAGACCAGCTCAATGCATGTGGACCCTGGCGTGCTTTCTTTCTGTGGTCCCAAATACTATTAACGATAATTAGTATCCGTTATGATCAATGAATACACCACACATCCACTTCTTTCTGCAGGGTGGCGAGCATTCACAGGAGGTGCCAGAGGCTATCCAGGCCTGTGCCAGAATGACTATTGATGAAGCCAGAATGCTGTTCCTTAAGAACATACTGTGAGAGAGAGAGAGAGAGAGAGAGAGAGAGAGAGAGAGAGAGAGAGAGAGAGAGACAGACAGACAGACAGACAGACAGACAGACAGACAGACACTGAAAAAAGTGCATTTCTTTCTAGGTTTGCTGTTGGTCTTCCTTTGCCCAGTGCCTATTCTCCCACCTATCGAGAGGCTGACTGATCTCCGAACATATTCTTGGCAGTCAGTATGTGCACCTCAACCCTCTTGGTTGCTCTTACCCCATCCCCACCCCCCGCCCCCACCCGTATTGGCTGTCAGGAGTCTATCAACCATTGGACAGATACATTCCTCTCATGTCCAGTTACAAATCAGGTGCAGTCTCTATGTTTGACCCCTCCTTCTTTTGACCCTACTAGTCTCACAAATTCTTCCAGTTGCTACCTGCAAGTGTTTTCCCCCTCAGCAACCAGACAATAAAGAACTGGTTTTGTTAAGTTGTTTTCAGCTTACACGGCCTCAGTCAATGTCTTTGGTTCACATCATTCCAGATGACCATAACACCATACAACATACACAACAAAGTATAAGATAAGTAGAGGTGTGTATTTTTTTTTTTCGTAATAAGTATCAGCCATCTCTCCTATTCTGTTGGCAGCCCACGCCAGTCGTTTTTCAGAATACATAGATTGTCGTAAACTGACAGACACACAGAAAAATGGGCAGTTTATTGTTTTCCTATTTTTCCTCCTAAACTCGACAGTTTGGGATAATTGTGTCTACGACTTCGGCCACACACAAATACACATACACATGTGTGTGTCACTGAATTCACAGAATAGTTGAATTTGACTTTTACCAATTTCGCATTATAGACTGTTTTTCAGCATATCAGACGTCAGTTTGCCAAATGTGTGTACAAAGTTTGAAACATTGCTTGTTTCACATAATCGTCAGCTTCTTCTTCTTCTTCTTCTTCTTCTTCTTCGATGTTACGGATGGTGTGCGGTGCGTGTTTTGCTGTCTGACTCTCGCTCTCAAAAAAGTTTGGATGCGTGTAATAATTATTCCCTACACACACCCACACCATACGCACATGGATAGCCAGGCAACACACGAGTTAATTTTTTTTTTTATATATTATGCTGCCTGAACCATCAAAATATACATTCATGTGAAATGGTACACAAATCAATACATATCACTACATAGTATATAGATCAAGATATCAATACACAGGAACTTCAATCATCCAATATCAGCATATCATATTACAGATCTTGATATCACTCACAGATCTCGCCGGTGCAGTCCACAGTGTCTCACATATACAGTCAATGCACTCGGTTCCACAGCACTCTTGAAGCCACAGTCTACAGCACTAAAATAAGACGAAGAAGGATAACCAAGGTCCCACGGTAAACACAGCCGTTCACAAACACAAGCGATGAAGAAAAAGAAACAGAGTCTCTCACACAACAAGCACAATAAATCACGTCGAACTATCAGAAGAAGAATCGAAGATTCACAAGGCACAACAATCAATATTGAATCCCCGAACACTTTTTTTCAGCAAAGTCCCATGGAACACAATAAACTTCGATTCGACGTGTAGTTGATCTAAAACAAAAATTAAATAACTTCTCCGTGTATTGATATTACAATGTTCACATCAATAAACTCAGCCCACCGACACACATGAGGTGGTACAGTTAGCGCACATAAATTTTCTTGCAGGAGTTTTCAGTCTTTCTCGGCGACACAGCCTTCACAACAATTTCATACAAATCAATTTCCTGGTACATATTTCACTGGTACCGTCATCAGAAGTATCGCACATACACATTGAACATCGACGCACTACTGACTTGAAAGTCAGCCTCTCCACATAGTATCACTATGGAGAAAACGACGATTTAAACAAAATAAAATAAGCTGGACACCAAAGCCTCAAACAAAAGAATGACCGAATTGTTTTTTTAAGAAGTAAACAAACAGCAGAAAACACAAACCCCAGAAATCACACATCGACACGACGGAAAAAAGAAGCTGCTCATGGAAGCAGGTCACGGAATCCTTCCATGAACTCCTACACAACAGAAGAACACAAGTTGTCGTCCCAATGAACTCTGAATCCCTTTGACATGCTAGCTTGTTGCTGACCTCACGGACAGCCTCTCCATACCCACACAGGGTAGAGACTACACACATAACTACTGACCACTCGGTCAGCCTCTCCATACCCCAACAGGGTAAAGACAATGGCTGGGCATGGGCTGCACCCCACACCTGGATGGCAATGCACATACAATGCCTACTGACCACTCGGTCAGCCTCTCCATACCCACACAGGGTAGAGACCACACATGTCTACTGACCACTCGGTCAGCCTCTCCATACCCCCCCCACGGGGTAGAGACAATGTCTAAACATTCCCGCTCAATAGTATTGTACGCCTTCTCACGATTCAGCAACTTCCGACTAGCGAACACGACTAGGTGAAGAACATCATCATTCTACTGGAACAATACAGCACCCAAACCAACAGAACTAGTATCAGTCCTGAGAACAAAAGGATTACTCAATCTAGATAACAACACACAGGTGCAAAGGACAAGATTCCTTGAATCTTCCTCAAAGCTTCAACACACTCAGGAGTCCAAGAAATAGACCTTAAATCAATGCAGAAACGACACGTACAAATCTTTCTTCCTGACGAACACAACTGGAGATGCATACGGACTATTCGATGGCTCAATGATACCAAGATCCAACATGATACCAATCTCTCTCTCAACAACCTCTTTCGCAGAAAAGGGGATTTCATAGCATTTCTTTCTAACAGGGACATTTGTTGTTAGAGGGATCTGTAGTAGTATATCACCTGAGAAAGAACCTGGTTTGGGAGAGTCGAAATGTCCTGAAAAAATCATCAAATATTACACGCAACTCCCTGGTACTTTTGTCAGACAAAAGTACGATCAAAATGTACAGAACGAACATCTTCATCTGGCATAGAAGACGCCATCGGAACAGTTAAAGCGTCAACACAGTCCTGGACGACACCAACTGTAGAACACTCAAGAGAAAGCTGTTCCTGCTCACAAGTCAAAGGTGCTATCTCTGACCCAGGCACTGAAGTACCTTGTGAAAGAACGACTGTAGGTACAACATCAGAAGTAGACACAGCAGACACATCAGAAGACGCTAGCTGAAAGCAAGACTTCAATGACTCATCCTGTTTCTGAACAAGGTCAAAACGGGAAATGTTCAGATCATCAGGGATCTGACACAAAGGCTCTTTGTCCATAACATGTTTATCTCTAGCCCTCGTAACGGCGGCTAAAGAGAAAGATTCACTAGATACATCACTGGACTCACCGCTTACAGAAACTCCACGAACATTACCCACGATGAGATCTGCGATCTGCGACAGCGCTATCCAAGACACAACAAGTCAAATCGCCCACAAAATAAGGACAGCTGACTGAAATTGTAGCCAGTGGAAACTCATCCACACGACCACCAAAAGAAACACACTTCACTGTGGTTCCTAACATCTGACTGTCAGAAACTAATCGCTTGCGAACGCCACAGATAGTAGCACCAGTATCACGCAGAACGGAACTCAAAGTGCCATTCACAGAACCAGACTCCAAATGCAATTTGCCTGTGAACTCACCAGCAGGTAGACAAGCAAAAGAAGAATCAAGATGCTTCCGAAGCGTGGGTTCAGGAGAGTGAATCCTGTGCACGGGACATTCTTCCGAAGCATGGGTTCAGGGGAGTGAATCTTGTGCACGGGACATTCTTCTGAAGCATGGGTTCAGGGGAGTGAATCATGTGCACGGGACATACTTCTGAAGCATGGGTTCAGGGGAGTGAATCATGTGCACGGGACATACTTCTGAAGCGTGGGTTCAGGGAGTGAATCCTGTGCACGGGACATACTTCTGAAGCATGGGTTCAGGGGAGTGAAATCATGTGCACGGGACATTCTTCTGAAGCATGGGTTCAGGGGAGTGAATCCTGTGCACAGGGACTTGCTTCTGAAGCATGGGTTCAGGGGAGTGAATCCTGTGGACAGAGACATTCTTCTTCTGTGTGTCAAATGTGGGAAATTCCCTGCCATATCATCGATTTTGTTGAGTTAGCAACAGAAGGTAGACTGATATCTTCTGATATACACAGTTGGAGCTATGTTTGCTTGAACTGATTTGTGTTTTTGCGGGTGATACATAGAAATAATATTCATTCTAGGGGTGTCCTTCAATGATAATTGTTAGCAAAATTGACCATATTCATATCATGAACATTTCAATGTGTTAGACTGCATGGATGACTTGTCAGGAATCGAGTGTCTTCATTGGATGCATGGTTAAACTAGATTGTATATTCGCCAAAATGGTCAGAGTTTGACGAAATTACGAACAACTTGTACAAAAC
>JADBJO010002145.1:37500-57500 GCA_016801955.1 Conus betulinus | reverse complement strand
TAGCAGTAAAGTGTATAGTACTGTTGTTAACAACAGAGATTGCAGGAATGGATTGAATGTAATTATATCACGGGGGAGTGTCATGTGACGTAGCCTCACATGGAAACATGTGACCTTCCATCACATATAGACTTGTTTGATATGAATCATTTCCCTAGGTGATATAAAAAGGAAAGGGTTTAAAGGAGATAAATTCACGTGGCCTAACCAGTGTGGACGGTGTCGTTAATAGCTGTGCGAATCACTCAGTGAAATGGATGAAGGTTGACCATTGGATGAATCACTCAGTGAGATGGGTGAAGATTTGACCATTGGGCAAAAGTTAACCAGGGGCTGGTAATGTGTAGCGATCACTGAATACGTATTCAGTGATCGCTACACATTACCAGCCCCTGGTGAACTGGTTAACTCAGGAGGAGGAGTGAAGGAAGAAAGAATAAGGTATAGCCAAGAGATGGCCTGAGAGACGTTGACCACACAGGTGGCTTTGAACGGAAGGGGAACGCGCCTGTGACCTGCAATTACCAGGTAAAGTACAGACGGATGGGGAGAAAAGAAAACAAGGGATAAACTATAGAAAAGAAAAAAAAAAGGAAGAATTTATAATTTGAATCCTGAAATAGATTACTTACACGAACTTCATTCGTGTTTCAGCCCCCCAGTGCTGTGGCAGCACTAGATGTCTTAAAGTAAAGGAAACCAGAGAGAGTTCCTGGGTAGCTGAGGCAGCACCCGCCTATCCCCAGTGGCTGGAGAATTCAGACGAGAAGTGGGCAGCGACTGCAACAGTCGTGGAAGAAGTTCATGAGTTGAACGAACGTCGTGCTGGTCTATCATGATTGCTTATTGTTCCCCTGGGTTTGTCTTGGACATTTTTTTCTGAATTGTAAGCCATCTCATTGCTTTTGGAAGCTGTCTCTCCACTGGGAAGAAGAGAATCATTGAAAAGATTCTGCCTATGAATTAACGTTGTGTGAATTGTCTCCCATTGGGAAGGAGAGGATCACTGATCAAAAAATTGATTACAACTAAATGATATGTGGAATATTTGTCCCTCCTGTAGGAAGGAGTCACTGAATGAAGAAATTGTATAATAATATCGTGTGTTGATCAAGCATCATTTTGGATTGTGTTTGCTGGTCATTGTTCAGTAAATTGCCCCCCAGTAATGAGGGAAAGAAAAAAAAAGGAAAGTGTAGTTGCACCTTCTGGTTGTCTGGAGTGATTGCGTGTGCACGAGGTAAATGCTGTCATAAGCACTTGCGTGCATTGGTGTAGTGTGACAGGGAGCATCAGGCTGGGTTCAAAAAAAGGTTACTCTGCTATCGACCATATGTTTACTCTTCTTGTGTTTGTTTAGAAACAATTTGCATTTAATCGTAAATGTTATGTTGCGTTTATTGAATTTGAAAAAGACTTTGACTCCACCAATAGAAAGCTTTTATGGACTAAATTATTAACAAATGATTTTAAAGGGGTCAATATTTGGCTGTATAAGAGCCATGTTCAAAGTTGTTCAGACTAGGGTAAGAAGTGGTTCCAATTTGATAGATCATATTCATTGTTTTACTGGGGTAAAGCAAAGTGATGTTTGTAGTCCTGTGCTATATTCTATATTCATTAATGAACTTATCATTGGGGTATCAATAATGGCCTTCATGGTGGACGATTTCCAGAAAATATCTTAGAATTATTTATCTTACTATTAGCAGATGATGTTGTTTTGGTTTCAGAAACGATAGTTGGCTTACAGTGTCAGCTAAATAATCTGAGCAGGGCTGCCTCTTCGTTAGAGTGTAAAGTAAAGATGAATGAAAGCAACATCGTGGTGTTTCGAAAGGGAGGTTAGTTGGTGACAAGGGAAAGATGGATGTAGGACGGACTTACTATACCTGTGCTAAATGTGTATCAATATTTAGGGATCTATTTTCTACACGGCCAACTTTCATCTTTGCCTGTAACGATCTTGTATGTAGGACAAAGAATGCTTTGATACGTGTCATGAAAAGATTGGTTGCTTTGAATAAGAATTCGCTCAAGCTATTTCTAAAAATATTTGATTCCCAAATACAGCCTGTTTTTGATGTATGGGGCTGAAATTTGGGGTTTGGATAATGCTGTTGTTCATTGCGAGGCAGTACATTTATTTGCTTTGTGGGGGGTTTCTAGGTTTCGACCAGCGTATTTCTAAAGATCTGGTGTATGGGGAGAACAATAGATATCCCTGTTCATTTGTTCAGCCATTAGATGTGTTCGGTATTGGTTAAAGCTTTTACACATGGAGCAGTATAGATTGCCTCGTAAGTCTAATGAAATGTTGTTCAGATTGGAGGTAAAGGAAAATCAAACTGGGTTTCAAACGTACGTCTGTTTCTGTGTAAGCATGCATTTGGGGATGTCTGGCTGTCACAGGGTGTTGGAAATCAAAGCCAGATTATTCATGTTTTCAGACAAAGGTTGATTGACTAAGATGGCAAATGTGGGACGATCATATACAAAGTAGTGGGCGTTATGATTTGTACTGAAATTATTCTAGTTTTCGTTGTACTCAGCTTACTACTTGAAATTTGATTTGGATATGCATCTGAAAAAATCAATTGTTGAATTCAGAGTTGGTGTTTCTGACATAAAGAACTCATTACTTAAGATACAGACAACATTGACAAAATGACTTGGTATGTCCATTGTGTATGCGAAGTGAGGAAAATGAAATACGCTTTATGTTCCTTTGTCCCAGCTCTAGAAAGATATTCGTCAAAAATTTATCCCACAGAAATATCATATGCGCCCATGTATGTTTCGTTTACAGTTACTACTTAGCTTTAGCAGTTATCAGGTTATTAGGAATTTAGGTGTTTTCTGTTTAAGGCGTTTAAGATAAGAGAAATAATGACGTCTTAGATAGCCGTGTTGTATTGTTCTTTTTGTGTTCCTGATAAATGATTTGTTTCTTACATTTAATGTGAACAATTGTACTCTTTCCCCTCTAAATGGGCCAATGGCCTTACTAAATAAAAATCTCAAGTCTCTCTCTCTCTCTCTCTCTCTCTCTCTCTCTCTCTCTCTCTCTCTCTCTCTCTCTGTGTGTGTGTGTGTGTGTGTGTGTGTGTGTGTGTGTAAAAGAAACTAATAAATTCCAAGGATAAGAAACCGAGCACCATTTCAGCAACTTACAGAGCAGCTTGGTGTTGCTATGACTGCAAGAAATACTCAATTATAAACAAAGCTTGCTTTTATGTCTAAGATTGAAGAAATAGGGGGAGATAAGCATTCATATCTGCAGTGGTAGATAATTCTGCCTGACTAACAGTATGTGCTTGAGCGGGTGAATGGGGAATAATAAATGCTTCTCAAAATGAGCCTTCAGCAAGCTTATAATCTCCAAGGGGGAGACAATCTCCAAAGGAAGAGGATGCTCACTAACATATCATAACTCCTGGTCAGATACCGGTATTTCGAAACCTAATTGTTTCTCCTCAGTGACCTTGGAAAGTGGTAACTTTATTCTTCTGCCTTTTCGGTTTTAAGCAGAATACTATCCCAGAAAAAGGCTGTGTGCAATACCATAGTATGTTTGTTGAGTTTTCAAAAAATCAACCAAAGGTGCCACCTTAGAAGCAAAAGAAAATCATGAAAAAGCAAAACAAGCTACATTTTCTTGTGAAAGTCGAAAATGTAAAAAGATAACCTCTTAAGTCACAAGTGCTGGGGGTCAGTTCTTGGAATGAATCTGCAAGGGACTAAATTACAAGAAACTAATAAATTCCAAGGATAAGTAACCAAGCATCATTCCAGCAACTTACAGAGCAGCTTGGTGTTGCAAATGACTGCAAGAAATATTCAGTTATAACAAAGCTTGCTCTTGAAACTCAAGTCCACCTTCGACAAACTTCCACTAGTGGTATACCTGCGTGACACCAACTTCAGGGATCATCTAGTACGAGCCACTTACAAAGACTCACCAAGCAGCTCTCCACCAGGAAAACCACCCGCTGCAACAAACCACGACGCAAAACCTGCCCCTTTTTGAATACAACCACTAACACCTTCAGGGGCCCACCAGGCAAAAGTTTCACCATCAGATCCCCTTCACTTGCCGATCTTCCAACCTTGTGTTCATTCTTTCATGCAGCCTCTGTTCCAAACTCTACTGTGGTGAGACCTACCGTACCCTGGATGAGAGATTCAGGGAAACCTCCAGGCTGTTAGCCTGAATAAGGACACCCCCATAGGTACACATTTCAATAGCCCTGGACATAACGTGTTTCTTATGTCAGTCTCTGCTGTTCACCAAAACCACTCAGATGCCATACACCGTAAATTCCTTGAAATATCTCTGATCTCTAGGCTAGGGACGTTCACTCCCCCATGGACTGAACATTAGGGACTGAGGTGGTTGAGTCGCAATTTTAGCTATACAATGTGGACTGCCTGAATGGCCGTTGGAGGTCCTCCTTTTTTTTCCAACATGCTGGCAGCTGGGATAGGGTACATAGCTTGTTTGTGGTCTTCAGCACTACCCTACCCTTGTTGTTGTTTTTTTCAAAAAGTTTTTAAGGGTTTAAAAAAAATTGTTTTGCGGTTGTGCATGTGTTATATCATATATATGCCTAGACACCCGAAGGCATGCATATCTTTATGAGTTGTAAACGTGCTTTCTTTCCCCCCCCCCTCCCCCCCCCCCCCCCCCTCTCTCTCTCTCTCTCTATCTCTCTCTCTCTAATGGTAGGTGTGCGGGGGGGGTGATGCTGGGAGGGTGGGGGGGCGCGCACATGTGTGTGTGTGTGTGTGTGTGTGTGTGTGTGTGTGTGTGTGTGTGTGTGTGTGTGTGTGTGTGTGTGTGTGTGTGTGTGTGTGTTTTGTGCTTGAAAAAAATGTTCGCAGTTGTGCATGTATATATCATATATATGCCTTGACACCCTAAGGTATGCATATCTTCATGAGTTGTAAACGGGCTCCCCCCCCCCCCCCCCTTCCCCGCCCGCCCCTCTCTCTCTCTCTCTCTCTCTCTCTCTCTCTCTCTCTCTAATGGTAGGTGTGTGGGGATGGGTGATGCTGGGAGGGTGGGGAGCGCGCATATGTGTGTGTGTGTGTGTGTGTGTGTGTGTGTGTGTGTGTGTGTGTGTGTGTGTGTGTGTGTGTGTGTGTGTGTGTGTTGTTTTGTGCTTGAAAAAAATTGTTCGCGGTTGTGCATGTATATATCATATATATGCCTTGACACCCTAAGGTATGCATATCTTCATGAGTTGTAAACGGGCTTACCCCCCCCCCCCCCCCCCGCCCCCTCCTCTCTCTCTCTCTCTCTCTCTCTCTCTCTCTCTCTCTCTCTCTCTCTCTCTCTCTCTAATGGTAGGTGTGTGGGAATGGGTGATGCCGGGAGGGTGGGGAGCGCGCATGTGTGTGTGTGTGTGTGTGTGTGTGTGTGTGTGTGTGTGTGTGTGTGTGTGTGTGTTTGTGTTCTCCTCCCCTTCCCCCCTCCTCCCCCCCCCCTCCCCCCCCCCCCTTTGCCCCCTCCCTCCCACAACCCATCTACTTTCAAACCCGGATTTCTCTGATTTCTATTCACTCACCTTTCTTAGCCTGTGTCTACCCAGCCTCCTTTCCTTTGTGTGCGTGTGTGTGTGCGTGTGTGTGTTGAGTTTCTTATGACTTCAAAATTTATTGTGACATCTTTTTTGTTTTATCTGCGTTTCCCCGTTCTTTTACGTCATTAACACAGCAAATTTTGCGTGTGCTGTCGTGGGTCCTCAGTTTCATGTCACTTGAAAAAGACTCTAAGAGTCGAAACGTTGTGTATTGTTTTTGTTTTCTTTTTTTATCCCCCTTTTGTTTCGGTCTTTACACCAATCTTCGAATTATATAGTTGTTTATCTTGAACACGCATGATATATTCCATAAAGAGGGAAAACCGTTTTGGACCGTTATAGCCGTTAGTAACGGTTATTCTGGTAAAACATGGGCAAACATCTGTAACCCATAATGAACACACCTTCAAATTTTCAGAAAGATTGGCCAAATACTTTCTGAGATTTTCCATAACGAAGAAAACTGTTGTGGGCCGTTATAGCAGTTGGTAACGGCTATACCGGTATAAAACACACACACACACACACACACACACACACACACACACACACATCGTGCATGATCCGTGACCCATAATGAACATACCTACAAATTGCAGAAAGATCGGCCATGTACTTTCTGAGATATTCCATAAAAATGAAAAAGCGTTATGGGCCGTTATAGCCGTTACTAACGGCTATAACGGTAAATAACACATCGGGCATGATCCATGACCCATAAGGAGCATACCTACCAGTTAAAAATAACACTGAGGGCATCTGCCGCGGCCCATAATGAACATTCCTTCAAATTTTTCAGAAAGATTGGCCAAGTACTTTCTAAGATATTCTATGAAGAAGAAAATCCGTTATGGGCCATTATGGCCGTTAGAAACGGCTATAACGGCAAAATAATACATCAAGCATCATCCGTGACACATAATGAACATACCTTCAAATTTTCAGAAAGATCGGCCAAGTACTTTCTGAGATATTACATAAAGAAGGAAAATTGTTAGGGGCCGCTATGGCTGTAAATAACGGCTATAACGGTAAAATAAACACATCGGGGGCATGATCCATGACCCATAAGGAGCATACCTACAAAGTTTTCAGAAAGATCGGCCGAGTACTTTCTGAGGTATTCCATAAAAAAGAAAAACTCGTTGTGGGCCGTTATAACCGTTAGTAACGCCTATAGCGGTAAAATAAACATCGGGCATGATCCGTGACCAATAATGAACATGCCTACGCCTAAAGCGGTAACATAAACATCAGGCATGATCCGTGACCAATAATGAATGCCTATAAATTTCCGGCAAATACTTTCTAAGATATTCCATAAAGAAGAAAAGCTGTTATGGGCCGTTATAGCCATTAGGAACGGCTACAATAGTGAAAGAAAACATCGTGTATCATATGTGACCCATAATGAACATATCGACAAATTTTCAGAAAGATCGGCCAAGTACATTCTAAGATATTGCAGAAAAAAAAACCGTTATGGGCCGATATAGCCGTTAGTAAAGGATGTCACGGTAAAATAAAACTTCACGGTAAAATAAAGCATGGGACATCATCAGTGACCCATAATGAACATATCTTCAAATTTTCAGAAAGATTGGCCAAGTACTTTCTAAGATATTCCATAAAGGAGAAAAACTGTTATGGGCCGTTATAGCCGTTAGTGACGGCTATAACAGAATAACACATCGGGCATCATCCGTGGCCCATTATGAATATACCTACAAATTTTAAGAAAGCTTGGCCAAGTACTTTATGAGATATTCTATAAAGAACAAAAACGTTGTAGGCCGTTATGGCTGTTAGTAACAGTTATTGTAACGGTAAAATAATACACCGGGCATCATCCGTGACCATAACAAACACACCTTCAAATTTTCAGAAAGATCGGCCCATTACTTCTCTGAGATTTTACATAAAGAAGGGAAATGTTTATGTACCGTTATGGCCATTAATACCAGCTATAACGGTAAAAAAACACACGTCGGGCATGACCTGCGACCCAAAAGGAGCATACCAACAAGTTTTCAGAAAGATCGGCCAAGTACTTTCTGAGATATTCCATAAAAAAGAAAAATCGTTATGGGCCGCTATATCGTTAGTAACGCATATAACGGTGAAAAATAAGCATCAGGCATGATCCGTGACCAATAATGAAGATGCCTACAAATTTTCAGAAAGATCGGCCAAGTACTTTCTAAGATATTCCATAAAGAAGAAAAACTGTTATGGGCCGTTATAGTCATTAGTAACGACTACAATAGTAAAAGAAAACATTAGGCATCATCCGTGACCCATAATGAACATACCCTACAAATTTTCAGAAAGATCGACCAAGTACGTTCTAAGATATTCCAGAAAAAAAAAAACGTTATGGGCTGATATAGCCGTTAGTAGCGGATGTAACGGTAAAAACAAACATCGGGCATCATCCGTGACCCATAATGAACATCCCTTCAAATTTTCAGAAAGCATGGCCAAGTACCTTCTAAGATATTCCATAAAGAAGAGAAACCGTTATGGGCCGTTTAGTCGTTAGAAACGGAAATAACAGTTAAGATAACACTGAGAACATCTTCCGCGGCCCATAATGAACATGCCTACAATTTTTCAGAAAGATTGGCCAAGTACTTTCTAAGATATTCTACAAAGAAGAAAATCCGTTATGGGCCGTTATGGCTGTTAGTAACGGCTATAACGGTAAAATAACACATCGGGCATCATCCGTGACACATAATGAACACACCTTCAAATTTCAGAAAGATCGGCCACGTACTGTCTGAGATATTACATAAAAAGGAAATTATCAGGGGCCGTTATGGCTATTAATAACGGCTATAACGGTAACATAACACATCGGGCATGATCCGTGACTCATAAGGAGCATACCTACAAGTTTTCAGAAAGATCGGCCAAGTACTTTCTGAGATATTCCATAAAAAAGAAAAATCGTTATGGGCTTGTAAGTGTTAGTAACGCCTATAACAGTAAAATAAACATCGGGCATGATCCGTGACCAGTAACAAACATGCCTACAAATTTTAGAAAGATCGGCCCAGTACTTTCTAAGATATTCCATAAAGAAGAAAATCTGTTATGGGCCGTTTTAGCCATTAGTAACGTCTACAATAGTAAAAGAAAACATTGGGCATCATTGTGGTAGACTATCGATTTCGACAATGTCATTGTGCAGATGACCTTCTCCCATGGGTACGAGTGTGGCTGGAGAGACCGATTCTCGAGGCACACACCCGTGGGCAGTAGGGGCATTTGAACGTGGCTAATGTGGGAAGGGAGGACACGGAGGCCTTGCGTTTTTTCTCTTGCATTAGTTATGTGGTTGCGGTGGTTGTCTTCAAATTCTTCCTGGGCCTTCCTGGTAAGACATCGCCATACTGCTCTGTCTTGGGCACAAACCACTAGGTCTTTAGCAGGCGTGTAGCTGTGCTTCAGATTGTCTTTTACACAGTCTTTGAAGCGCGCTTTCTGGGCGGCCTCTAGGTCTTTGGCCTTGCCTCAGTTCTCCGTAGAGCAACTGCCGAGGCAGTCTGTGAGGCTCCGTATGGATGACATGTCCAGTCCAGCGAAGCTGGGCCTTCATTACCATGGCTTCAATGCTGAGCAGACCGGCTCTGTCCAGGACTTTGAGGTTGGTCACTCGGTCTTGCCACTTGATGCCCATAATCGCTCGTAGTGATCTCGTGTGGAAGCGTTCAAGCTGTTTCGTGGGTTTCCGGTACAGCGTCCAGGACTCACAGCCGTAGAGGAGACTAGTGAGAACAAGAGCTTTGTAGACCTTGATCTTTGTGTCGAGCTTGATGCTTTTCTGGGTCATCACACAAGTACGTAGGCGGCCAAGAGCTTGGCTGGCTTCGCTGATCCTGGCAGAGATTTCTCTGTCAAGAGAGCCATCACTGGAAATGACGCTCCCGAGGTACTTGAAGTGCTCGACAGATTTCAGAGTGGTGCCTCCGATGGTGATGGTGGGGGGAGGTTGCACTGTTGGGCCTGGGGAGGGTTGGTAGAGCACTTCTGTTTTTCCAAGGCTGATTGTCAGGCCAAAAAGCCGAGAGGCTTCCGCAAACTTGCTGACAATGAACTGGAGATCAGCTTCTGTGTGTGCCATCAGAGCACAGTTGTCGGCAAACAGTGCGTCAGTCACAAGTCTCTCAACTGTTCGGGTCTTGGCCCCAGCCGACGAAGGTCAAACAGAGAGCCGTCCAGCCTGTACTTGATGTAGATGCCTCTGTTGAGATCTCTGAGGGCATGGTTCAGCACGCGCATGAAGAACAGGTTGAACAGGACCGGAGCAAGGACACAGCCCTGCTTGACGCCATTCGAGATTTCAAAGGGAGCAGAGCTGTCACCCCCAACAAGCACAAGGCCAACCATGTCGTCGTGGAATAGGCGGATGATTTTTGTGAATTTCCTCGGACAGCCAAGCTTGGAGAGTATGACCCCACAGCGCCTCCCTGTTCACCGTGTCGAAGGCTTTTGTTAAGTCGATGAAGACAGCGTAGAGGTCCATCAGCTGCTCAGTGCACTTTTTTTGGACCTGTCTCACGGAGAAGACCATGTCGATGGTGCTGTGGCCTGGTCTGAAGCCAGACTGTGACTCCGGCAGTGACGGTTCTGACACAGCGCTGATCAGGCGGTTATTAAGATGACTCTTGCAAGGATTTTCCCAGCGACTGAGAGGAGGGAGACGCCTCGGTAGTTACCACAGTCAGACTTGCTGCCCTTGTTTTTATACAGGAGACAAACAGTGGCATCTCGAAAGTCTTGTGGCATGGTTTCTTCCCCCCAAACGCTGCAGAGTATGTCATGGAGAGTGTCCAGGGCCACTGGACCGGCTGCTTTGTACATCTCGGCTGGGATGTCGTCCATGCCTGGTGCCTTACCACTGCTTGTCTGCTTCACTGCCTTAGTGATTTCCTCGAGGCTGGGTAGAAGGTCAAGCTCTTCCAGGGCCGGCTTCTCCGGGATAGCGTTCAAGGCTGAAGAGTCGACTGTGGACGGTCTGTTGAGTAAGGTGGAGAAATGTTCCTTCCAACGTTGTGTGATGCTGTCCTTGTCTTGCAGGGTCTTGCCATCTGCAGACAGGAATGGGGTGGTGCTGGGTCCCTGTGGTCCGTAGACAGCCTTGAGCGAGTTGAAGAACTCCTTGGAGTAATTCAGATCGGCATATCGTTGAACCTCATCAGCTTTCCTATCCCACCAGCTGTCTTGCATTGTGCACAGTTCTCTCTGGGCTTTGCTCTGGAGGTGCCTGAAGCGATCCTTCTTGGAGATGGAGGATAGATCGTTCTGCAGTTGATATAGGCAGTGTGTTTCTAAGAGTTTGTTGATGTCTTCATTGTTTTCATCAAACCAGTCCTGGTGGACACGCTTCTTGAGGCCTAGAGTGGCTTTGGCTGACTCTTTCACCGTCTGTTTGAACTGGTTCCATTGGTCTTTAGGGTCTCCAGTCAGCGGTCCCTGAGCAGTCAGAGTCTCATCTAGGTGAGTTTGGAATTTCTCTCTTTTACGAAAGGATTCTGCAGTTTTTGAGATGTTGAATTTTGATCGAGCAGCCTTGGGCTTCCTGCGTCGGACTCTGGCTATGTGAAAATTGAAGACCGCCCTCACTAAACGGTGGTCTGTCCAACACTCAGCTCCTCGCATGGCTCTGGTGATCATCACGTCTCGTGTATCCTGCTGTCGAACAATGACATAGTCTATAAGATGCCACTGCTTGGACCTTGGATGCATCCACGTGGTTTTGTGTTTGTTGGCCAGTCTGAAGAGGGTGTTGGTGATGGTGAGACCGTTCTCAGCACACACAGTCAGGAGCAGTAGCCCGTTGCTGTTCATCTTGCCGACTCCCTGGGAACCCAGAACTCCCTCCCAGCTCTGGTGATCTGTCCCCACTCTTGCGTTGAAGTCCCCTAGGACTACTAGCTTGTTGCTTGCAGGAGGTGACTTCACAAGAGAGTCCAAGGTTTCATAAAATCTCTCCTTGTCTTCCTCACAGCTTGTGAGTGTGGGGGCGTAGCACTGATGATGGTAACATGCCTGGAGCGACCGAAGGGGAAGCGCAGTTTCATCAGTCGTTCGTTGATGCCGGTGGGGAGATCAGGGAGTTGGTGTAGCAGAGTATTGCGGATGGCGAATCCAACTCCATGCTGTCTGTTGTCATCTTCTGCTTTTCCCTTCCAGTAGAAAGTGTAGCCTCCCTCTGGTTCACATATTGCTCCCTCCCCAGCAAAGCGAGTCTCGCTGAGTGCAGCGATGTCAATCCTGTATCGCGCCAGCTCTTTGGCTACAAGAGCAGTTCTTCTGTGAGGCCATGTTGTGTCCTCTCTATCCAGCAATGTGCGCACGTTCCATGCACCGATGATGAGTCTTTTCTTTCTTCTTTTTTCTTTTTCGACCGCTAAGAGGGTCAACTGCCAGCTGCGGCATGCTGGCCAGCTAGTTATAGGGCAGGCAATTTTTAGGACACCTTTTCTAGTCCCTTCCCTTACTAGGGTGAGCAGTGCGGTCCTGAAAAGGGCTGCTCAGACACCTGGGATGCTACCGAACTCCACTGCTGCCCCGGGTACAATGGAGAGCGACCATCTGTCCCAGGGCCGCCTACGTGTAGGCTTGGAACTACGACTGCCAGTAGTAACCGCAACCTGTCGCTTCGTCCTACCCCCATCGCTGCAGGACTTTCTGAGTCAGAAGAGGGAAGTATGAGGGGATTGGTTTGGGGAAAAGAAAGGGTGATCTGCACAAAAACCTGTGCGTGAGTTGGTTTTTGGTGGGGAAGCTGTTGCACTGGAACAATCCCCCCCTCTCGGCCGCAGAAGCCAGAGTCCAGTGGCCCAAAGAATTGTTACGACTGGGGACCTCCTTGGCTGCAGTGGATGGCCAGGTCTTCTTTCCGTGCTCTGACGTGACCTTCACACTCCACAGTGCGTTGTTGAAACCGCCCTCCAAGCCGTTGAATCAGTCACGTGATTTCCTCCGCCTTGTCCGCCGGAAACAAACTTCACGTGCTAGGGTGAGCAAGTCCTGAAATCACCGAGGGTTTGAAACCCATCGGCTACCCTCATCAGGTTCAGCCAGCCTGCCAAAGCTGTTGCCCGGGTGTGGGCCGCTGTGCATGCTACAGCTACGGGGAGCCACTGATGAGAGTTAAGTGCCATGTGGGAGCCAATAGTGGATGAGCTGTCCTGAAAAGGACATGGCAAGCCCCCCCCCCCCCCCCCCCCCCACTAGAGGTACAGTCCCTCCATGGCACCCCATACACCCCTGGGCATCATATGTGACCCATAATGAACATACCTACAAATTTTCAAAAAGATCGACCAAGTACGTTCTAAGATATTCCAGGGGGAAAATCCGTTATGGGGCGATATAGCCGTTAGTAACGGATGTAACGGTAAAATAAAACATGCGGCATCATCCGTGACCCATAATGAACATACCTTCAAATTTTCAGAAAGATCGGCCAGGTACTTTATAAGACATTCCATAAAGGAGAAAAAACGTTAAAAAACCGTTATGGGTCGTTATAGCCGTTAGTAACGGTGGGGTTGTTCCAGTGCAACAGCTTCCCCACCAAAAACCAAAAAGCCGTTAGTAACGGCTATAACAGTTAGAATAACACATCGGGCATCATCCGTGGCCCATAATGGACAAACCTACAAATTTTCAGAAAGATCGGCCAAGTACTCTCTAAGATATTCCATAAAGGAGAAAAACCGTTATGGGCCGTTATAGACGTTAGTAACGGCTATAAGAGTTTAAAATAACACATTGAGCATCATCTGCGGTCCATAATGGACATACCCACAAATTTTAAGAAAGATTGGCCAAGTACTTTATGAGATATTTTATAAAGAACAAAAAAACGTTATGGGCCGTTATGGCCGTTAGTAACATTATAACGGTAAAATAATACATCGGGAATCATTTGTGACCCATAACGAACACACCTTCAAATTTTCAGAAAGTTCAGCCAAGCACTTTCTAAGATATTCCATAAAGAAGAAAAACCGTTATGGGCCGTTATAGCCGTTAGTAACGGCTATAACAGTTAAAGTAACACATTGTTCATCATCCGTGGCCCATGATGAAAACGCCTACAAATTTTAAGAAAGATCAGCCAAGTACTTTCTGAGATATTACATAAAGAAGGAACACCGTTATGGGCCATTATGGCCGTTAATAACGTCTATAATAGTAAAATAACACATCGCGCATGATCCGTGACCCATAAGGAGCATACCTACAAATTTTAAGAAAGATCGACCAAGACCTAACTGAATTTTTACAAAAAATCGTTTTTTTTCTCTGTTATTTTTTTTTTTAATATCATTTGCATAAATAAATATGTCTATTTTCATCCACAGTTTGAATTATAGTTCAAATCAACACCATATTGGAGATAGTTGGGCTCAAAGTAGGTGGGTGCTAACTCTCAGAACGTGGATTTATAGTCTAACTTCGACAATTTTGGTTCCTTACAATTGTCTAGAAAAAACGAACCGCTCCCTTCAAATCTGTACCTGAAACGAGTTTTGCCTGAGTCACTTCCCTTTGCAAATGGCCGCGCCCATGCTGTGCGACTTCTGTGCTACTTTTAATTCAAAATAAATACATTTCTGAAGTCTGTGACCCGTGATACACACAACCATGCCTTCAGATAAGAAGAAAGAGGTAAAAGAGCTTGTAAAAGTCCAAGGCAATAGGTACACAAAACGACCACGATTCGACGGAGAAAGTACTGTGGATAATGGGGAAAGTGACGTGAAGAAACTGAATGTTCAGATGAAGTTCAGTCGGGTGCCCATGTGCCACACCCACATGAAGTGAAAGAAAACTGTTGAATACTGTACCTGATGATTGATGTGAAAGCAGTAAAGAAGATAGTGCATGTAGTGATGATTACATCAGTGAGACTGACTCTGAACCAAATGAGGATGATGTTTTTAGTCAAGAGTGTGAAGGCTTCCGCAACATCATGTCGCATTGGTCTTGTAAGTTCTGCCATTGTGAGGTGAAACTTTATGAAGTTGAAGAAAGGGCTGGGTAGCAACTTTGCTTTCATGTGCACAAATAAAAAATGTGATAAGTGAAGTGTTTTCCCTACACTCAAGAGAAGTTTGTTATATACTCAGCACTTCTGCACGCACACACACACACACACACACACACACACACACACACACACACACACACACACTCTACCTTACCTTATCAGTCCAGACTCTGGCTTGGGGGCTTTGTCAGGATTCTTTCCCAAGCCCTTCACTGGCATGAGCTACCAAGTAAGGTCTAGTCTAGTCACTGTCTTCTAGGCCAGTCTGCGACACACTGTCCAAGCAGTTCACTTGTGTCAGAGGGTCAAAAGCTGATGCACTGTCTTTCTGTCAGTGTCCACCTCCGGGCCCAGTAGCGGTACTGTCAGCACGATGTAACTCCTTAACTAAGTAATCCTGAAGCAAGATCAATCCTGAAGCGATCACAGGGACAGCACACCATGGCGAGGACTTTAGACCTAAAGATTCCAGACACTTTACCCCGTACTCAAGTAGGTCCAGGCCGCCAGCACCGACTGACCACAGGCATCAAGATTTTGCTGGAGATCATGACCAAGAACATAGAGATGGGGAGGGGCGCCTGTATAGTGGCAGGAGGCATTACGGAGGAACATGGGCCCTGTTGAGCTCTCCCCTGCCCTAAAGAGTAACTTGGAGCAGGCACCAAAGGTCTAGGTCAAACAGGAACAGATTTTACTGCCATGCCATGACCACCACGACTACACTGAGAGTGAGTCGGAATTGTATTCTGACCCCTCAGACAGCAGCAGGGAAAACAGTCCTGTTAGGCATTCTGGACCAAGAGGGGAATCCCTGGAAATTGCCCCCAAATCTACAGTTTGACGGGAACACAAACTGGCTGTCATTCAAGTACAGGTTCGACAGTTATAGAACAGCCCTCAACTGGTCAGAAATGGAGACTCGGGATTACCTGGGATGGATGGTGTCTGGAAGGAAAAGCCCTAGACTTTTTCATTATTGCCACCAAGATGGGCAGTCAGTGTTCATTTCACCATATGATGAGGAAGTTGGAAGCACGCTTTGGGGCCAGAGAGTTGACTGAAACAGCCACAGCCAAGCTAGTGTTCCAGCAAGGATGCATACTACCAGATACCCAGATCAGACAAAGTGAACATTGTAAGACTCAGGATAGGGCTCTTCAGACTTTAACATCACAGGTCCACTATATTCCACACCTGTGAGTCTTATAATTATCAATGCAGTACAGCCCCAGAGACAGCGGAACATTCCCAGCTAAACCCAAACTAGAAACCTAGCCTGCCAACTCACCAATGAGTGCAAAACCTTACTGACCACTGGAGGGTCTTCGCCATACAGCAGCCTCCATCAGCACCTCCCAGGATTCCTACCTAAGTAAACGAAGAAGACCATCATCGTGAGACTGAGAATAGGGCACTCCAGACTGTGACATCACATCTCCACAATATTCCACACTGGCGAGTCTTCAATTTATCTGTGCAGCCCCAGTGACAGCAGACCATTCCCAACAACACTAAAAGTAGAAACCTAGCCTGCCAACACACTGATGAGTGCAAAACTTTACTGACCACTGGAGGGCCTTCACCATACAGCAGCCTTTGCCAGTACCTCCAGGATTCCTGCCTAAGTGAACGGAGAAGACCTTCCTATAGTACTGTTGATCTCACTTGTCATCACCCACCAGTGACTGATTAATGATATTTTTTTTGTAATGAGTGTATGTCAATGTCCTTGGTGGTAACTAGCCCCCTCTCTTTCTAAATTTTGCTTAGTTCTCCGCTATCAGTCACTCCATTTTGAAACAGCAAAGAACTTGTCAACATTGTGTTGCATTGTGGCTTCTGAGACAGCGTTGAGGGCACAGTCGTCCGCGAAGAATAAGTCATTGACAGTGTCCGTCGAGACCTTGGTTTTCGCTTGAAGTCTCCTGAGATTAAAGACTGATCCATCTGTGCAGTATATGATGACGATGCCTATCTCCGCGTCACTGAATGCGTCAGTCAACTGTTTCCGAATCAGATATGTATGTATAACAACCATTTCGATCGCCCTTACAGACACCATTCAGTATACACGAGCCCAAAGCAGTGCACGTGTTTAAAAACAACTTGCCATTGTTACTCAAATGACAGTCTTTAGAACAACGATTTAAACTAAGAGGCTGGCTTTTGTATTGTACATTAATGTAATCATCAGCAAGAAAATTCTGAGATATATTTGACGACCTGATAATCAAATCACCATTTATAACTACATAAACGTCTCTACGTAGTAAACAATTAACTAAACAAACTTCAATGAAACTGATTCCATTGTCAACATTAAAATGAACGTTAAACGGTGAAGTTTCTGATGGCACATATATGAAAACAAACATAAAGGACATCTTTATCTATTCCAAACAAATGTTTGTCAATATAAAAAAAAAAAAAATATTGATATGATTAACATCTACCACTTTTTTTTTTTTTTTTTTTTTTTACAATGGAACATTGGAACGTTAAACGGTGAAGTTTCTGATGGCACATATGAAAACAAACATAAAGAAAGGACATCTTTATCTATTCCAAACAAATGTTTGCCAATATAAAAAAAACAACAACATTGATATGATTAACATCTACCACTTTTTTTTTTTTTTTTTTTACAATGGAACATTGGAACGTTAAACGGTGAAGTTTCTGATGGCACATATGAAAACAAACATAAAGAAAGGACATCTTTATCTATTCCAAACAAATGTTTGCCAATATAAAAAAAGCAAAAATATTGATATGATTACCATCTACCACTTTTTTTTTTTTTTTACAAAGGAACACACATTTCCTATGAGAGACAGATCATCCCACCAGAACGTCTTCCTTGTTTTGTGAACTTGACAGATGATTTACAGAAAATGTTTAATCCTTGAGATAAAGCTCTGATTGGCATGTTTCTCTAAAGGTTTCAGACAAACAAACAAAATTAAACCCACATACGAATGAAATAAAAGTCAGGATCAAAGGTTTCGTAAAGCAAACCATTCACGTTTCAAGACAAAAAAGGGTTTATTTACATTTGCTCAAGGGTCGCTTCGCACATGCTCGCACCTGTTGTCGGTCGTCCGCCGCTCCGACGCAACGCTGGTGTCATTGGAAAACCGCACTGGTGACACTGGTGACACTGACAGCAGCGAGAGGTGCAGCTGAAACCGGTGTTGGATTATTTCTGTTCCCCTGCTTGTTCATACTGGCAGAAAAAAACAAGTCTTAGGCCTACTAGCTGGCCGGCCACCTTCCTACCTACTCTCTGTCAGCTGATCGTTGTCATCGAAGAACAAACTTTTATTCTCTATGACAAGATGGTTATAAACCATCATTGCTCTTTTCCACTTATTCCTTGCTTATTTTAAATGGATGAGAGTTTTTTCCTCAATCTCCCTCGCCGAAAAATGTGCAGGTCCTCCTCACGCCTGTGCTGTTAATCCTGCTCGGCCTCACTCCATCCGTCCTGGGTCCAGGCTTCTGCTCCACGTCTCCGCAGCATAGCAGTAGGCTTCCTCAAAACAGAGTGAGGAGCAGGCCAAGGGTGATGCCGGCTTCTCGACCAAGCAACGTCAACATGGCGATTCGGCTTACAGTCTTGACCTAGATTCCATGTAGACTGGATGGAAGGCGCCACATCACCCTCTGAAGACAGTCGGTGCTGATGGCATACTTCTGGGCATGAGTGTCGGCGGAGGCTTGAGACTTAGATCTGGCTGTATGCTCCGCAGTGAGGATGAAAAAAACACACACACATGAAACGCTTCTTACTCCACTTCAGCCTCAGTTCACCCCCCTCCTGAGAGAGGCTTATCTTCTGGCTCAACAGTTCTTTCGGCATAATGGCTTCAAACATCAAACTTTGTCGTTTCCGTTCTGCTCCAGGGTCCTTTGCTGTGGCAGTCCCTTTCCATTCAGTATCAAACATTACAGATCTGGTACATCTTTCGGGTTTAACATTAGATCATAGCTTTTTTTTCAGACAGCACTTCAGAATTATCATTTTCGATGCAGTTTGTAGCTTGCATCCTTGTCCATTTCAATGGCTTTGAATTGGACTCTCTCTGTCTCTGTTACTGTTACTCTCTCTCTCTCTCTCTCTCTCTCTCTCTCTCTCTCTCTCTCTCTCTCTCTGTCCTTGTCCGTCAGTCTGTTCTCTCTCTCTCTCTCTCTCTCTCTCTCTCTCTCTCTCTCTCTGTCCTTGTCCGTCAGTCTGTTCTCTCTCTCTCTCTCTCTCTCTCTCTCTCTCTCTCTCTCTCTCTCCTCTCTCTCTGTGCGTGCGTGCGTGCGTTCGTACTTGCGTGCGTGTGTCCGTGTAAATAAGTGGGGGGGTGGGGTGGGGGGTGGGGAGGTAGTGGAAAAGGGAAGAATTAACCGACAGGAGAGTACAGAAATGTGGATGCTGACGTGTATCTTTTACAGTGTTCCAAATATCGTTAGCTCGACTATTATCCGCAGATATGCTTCCTTGTGTTGAATCATTGTCGCCGTCGTCGTCGTCATCATCATCATCATCATCATCACCATCATCATCATCATCATCATCATCATCATCGTCATCATCATTATCATCGTCACCACCATCATCCTCATCATCATTATCATCATCATCATCATCATTGTCGTCATCATCATCATCATCATCATCATCATCATTGTCGTCGTCGTCGTCATCAACATTATCATTATCGTCGTCGTCATCATCATCATCATCATCATCATCATCATCATCACCATCATCACTGTCGTCGTCGTCATCATCATCATCATCATCATCATCATCATCATCTTCTTCTTCTTCTTCTTCTTCTTCTTCTTCTTCTTTCCTCCTCCTCCTCCTCCTCCTCCTCCTCTTCTTCTTCTTCTTCTTCTTCTTCTCTTCTTCTTCTTCTTTATCCGTACTTTTTTAAGCGTTATTTTACAATATTGCAGATGTATGTATAAAGGAAGCCAGTAGTTAAAGAAAACAAAAGCAACTAATTTTTCTGCAGTTGCAAAGGCATTGTTTTTCTGTTCATGCATCCATATGTCATTCACACACACACACACACACACACACACACACACACACACACACACACACACACACACACACATGCACACACGCAAGCAAGCAAGCACGCACGCACGCACGAACGCACACTCACACACACACACACACACACACACACACACACACACACACACACACACACACACACACACACACAACAGAGTTTAGTAACTTATAAAGCATGAGTTATCATCTTGTATAGTGACCTATCTGTGACTTCGGCTTGTTCGTGTCGTGGAATGACTTACAATCCCTGATCTAACCT
>JADBJO010002145.1:0-32500 GCA_016801955.1 Conus betulinus | reverse complement strand
TGGTGATCTCACACTGGTCAAGACACACTCCAAGTGCACGCATCCCACCTGTGTCTTGAGACTATTCACACGACACTGAATACGTAGGTACAGTATCTTGATGAAAGCGTAATTCAAGTATTCTGCATGGGAAGGAAGCCAACTCAAAAATAGATGATAATGATCTACCTCATTTCTGTTTTGAGCTGGCAACACTACGAATGCTTGCACTTTGCGAAACTTTTGCCCATGAGTAATGTGAAGTAATGTGAATGTTGATCGAACAGAATCGGATCTATGTTTGCTAATTTACACTAAGTTAAACAGATGGAGGGAAAGGGATTCTTTCTACCATACATTTTTAAATGTCACTTTTAGTTTCTTGTCCCTTCACTTCCTGAAACGTTTGCATGTCTTCCGTGTCTATTTAATCATTCAAATATTGAAGCATCGCGCTCCATACCTTAGACGTCAATTTCTGCTTCAAAATCAATACACATACCAGTACATAAAATCACATTTTTTGTGGTCATGGTTCTTGACAATTGTACATAATTCCATTTACCGTGAACGCCCGAACATCATCACCTGCAGAAGAGGCACTCATAGTTGTAGATGTGTTAACACATGTCTTCCTTTTTATGCTAACAGATTTTTTCACATTTATGTCTAGAGCCTGGTTGACACTGGGACACATCATGAAAGCATAAATAGAAAGCAGTCCTGTCATGCAGTCTCCGATCAGCAAGGAACTTTATTTACATCATCTTCATTATCCTCGTCTTCATCGGCTGGCATAAAAAAGTCTCAGGTTTTGAAGCCCTTGTTCCCATCATTTATTCTCCACATGGATGAAGTTCGTGTTATGGTCCCTAGTATCAGCAAGTTCATGGGGACTGTCTTTGATCACATGCGGTGGCGCCCTCCGGAAGGAGAGCTCACTCACGCTGGTTCAAGAAGTAAGCAAATATTGGAGTCTGTCGGATGAGGTGTACGGGGGAGGAGGGGGGTGTCGTTGTAGCTGGCGTGCTGGATCAGAAGGGGCACAAGTGAATATCACTGCAGCGAGTCTGCAGCAGTGCTGCGTCTCCTCTGGAGGGTTCCTGCATGATACTGGTCAGAATCGGGGCTGTGGGGAAGGGGATCTGGATTAAACGGCCATGGGTAAGGCGGCAGAGAAAATAAGACAGCACGCATGCGTGCGTCCGCGCGCGCGCGTAGACACACACACACACACACACACACACGCGCGCGCGCGCGCGCGCGCGCACACACACACACACACACACACACACACACACACACACACACACACACGCACACACAAGATGGCGGACGCAGTCACCAAGTGAATCAAACACTGTCCAAAGTTTTTGCAGTTCTACCATTACCATGACAAGACTAACAAGATCCCGAAGTCTAGGAGGTCGTACAACAACCACGGCAAATCAGGACGTTCCGGGACTACAAGAAAAATTAGATAAAGGAGCGTGTCTTCGAAAACAGGTATTAAATCGAGAACATCAACAAAACCGTCGGAAACAAGAAGCTGCTCAATCAAACGGGAAATCTGAAGACAGCAAACCCGAAGAAGAAAATCCTAAAGACTCTGTGAGTATCATCCTTCATCTCCAATCAGTTATCGAAACTCTTTGTGAACGAGTCTCATGTCTGGAAATCCGTGTGCAAAATCAAAATGAATTGATTGCCGACATGAAATTAGCACTGAAAGACGTGGTTGCCAAGGACACCGCGACGACCAGCAACTCAACTCTGAACAATAGAGGAAACGTTCGAACTTACGCTGAGGCAGCTAAGTCAGCTCCAAAATCTTCTGCCGCTGGTACTAAACCAGCAAAAGGGAAAACAGGCCTAACACGGCAGGAAGAACACGGCATTTTGTCTCTGCCGATTCTGAAGAAAAAAAAACGCGTGCAATGTTTCTAAGAAATCTGACGTAAACACTACATCTCCCGACGTCAGTCTACAGTCACGAAAAGGACCTTCGTTCCACGAAGAAGAACAAGATCTTCCGGAGGTCACAATACTGCACGACTCGGTGTTGAACGGAGTTGATGCGGACAGACTTGGGTATTCCTATGGTTTTGAAGCTCTAGCATATAAGGCTTCCAGACTAATAACCTCCTTGTGACTCTAGACTCAACTGCTTCAGCCATTAAGAAGTCACAAGACGCTGTAGTCATTCACTGTGGGGTCAACGACATAAAAAAAAGTCGGACCCCAAAGTCAACAGTAAAATCTTTGCTGATTCTGTCAGAGATCTAGCAGCTAGACACCCCAAAACAAAAATCGTCATAAGCAAGGTCGCACCACTCAGAGATACTGGCATGGACACTAAACGGGACTTATTTAATGCCTTAGTATCCACAGAACTGTATGGTGTGGAAAATGTCTGCTTTGTCCACCATGGCAACCTACATACCAGACTACTGAAGAAGGACGGCTTTCACCCAACAGCAAGAGGGGCCAGTGTCCTTGCGGGAAACGTGGGGCGACACCTGAGACAGCTGTGCAGTGCAGACTTTGCCAAGACTGTAAAAGGTATTGCCACCCGAAACCCAGAGGCGGAAATCATCATTAGCAAAATCGCCCCGGTCAGGAATCCAGAGCTGGAAATAAAACGAGACCTGTTTAACGCTCTGACGACCTCTGAGCTCTTCAGTGTTTCCAGAGTGTCTTTCATCAACCATGGCAATTTCTATCCCAACGCCAGTACGCTGAGAGACGACATCCATCCGACCCGAAGAGGAGCCAGTACGCTCGCCGGCAACCTGGGAAGACACCTCCGACGGCTGCTCTGGAAGACACCGAGGAAGACAGCAAGACGCGTCGTGCTGCATCCACCCCGGGTTTTTTTTCATCCTACCCAAGACATTGTGATCTACCTTTTCCGCAAGACAGAGGCGCGTGGTGGAACTATTACGATGCCCTTAGAAACTGGCGCTAGGTCAAGATCTGGCTGGACAGAACATTGTACAAGGAAGTAGATTTGTTCTAATTCAGCTCAGGCACAATCTTGTCTGACTGATTTCATTCTGAACTGTTGGAAATCATCGTTATCTTGAAGATTATTTTTCTCTCTCTCTCTCTCTCTTGTCTCTGTCTCTCTCTCTCTCTCTCTCTCTCTCTCTCTCTCTCTCTCTCATGTTATAAGGCTTCAGGGCCTACTTTAATCAACAGACATTCAAACGTATTCAAATTCCTTTCATCCTTCCCATCTTTGTGTTCATTTGGAACATTACTTCCTTTCTTAATTCTTTATACTAAGTTGAATTGTTGATATTTCATCAGTGACATGCCTGATAAATCAATGAGAATTTTACAATGGAATGCCAGATCGGTACTGACAAATGAAGCGTGGTTATTCAACATCTAGCAGATCGTAGCTACCATATATTGGTTTTGCAATCTTTAAATGTGTATGCAAATCCAAATTACCGAAGGTACCTCACTTTTACTACCCTCCAGTACATAATAGAGTTTCTGATTCAAAAGAAAAAAATCAACACGGCTATATATATCAGAGAAGGTACAGAATATGTTCACTGTCCATCACCTGCACCATCTGATCTACCACACTTATATATTCATGCGCGGCCAGTGTGAAACTTCACAGCATTGTTCTCAATGTTGTTTCTGTATATCTGCCGAAAGGGCCAACTGACCAAAACACTGAGTGGCTACACGCAATACAAAGCACGAATGAAAAAATGGCTGATTGCCGGTGATTTCAATGCACACTCTCCTTTTTGGGAAAAGGGTTGTTCTACTGTAACCAGCAACCGTTTTTGTTGAAAATGTTGTCGATTCTGATTTGTATTGCTCAATAATGGAAGTGTAACCAGAATTCCAGATATTTCTACACATAAACCAAGTGCTATAGACTTGTCTTTGATATCTCCCCAGTTAGCTTTTGATTGCACTTGGCAAACTTACGAGGACACTCTCGGAAGTGATCATTTGCCGATCATAATAACATTCAATGAAATGTATAATATTCAGGAATTACCAGAGGACAAAATTCCCAAAATACAATTACAAATTTGCGACTGGGACAAGTTTAAAACTCTCCTTACCAGCATAGATGTAGATAGTGTTTGTGGAATAGAAGAGAGTGTGGATAATATGTATTCAAATTTCAACAAACTGATACTTTTCGCTGCAAATGGCTCCATACCTAAATCTAATCATAAACAAAAAGCACGTCATGCTGGGAATGTCTGGTGGACCAAAGATTGTGAAGAAGCTGTAGTTTTAAAGAAGCTTAAATACAAGGAATATGTTAAAAACAAAAGTGAGGAAAACCATCAAGAAATGAAGAAAGCAAAGGCACACTCTAACAGAGTTATTGCAAAAGCAAAGCGGCTTTACTGGTCATCATTTTGCGCAAGAGAAGTTTTCCCAGCATAAAAATCTTCAAAAGGTATGGAAAAAAAGTTTCAAGTTATGAAAAAAGGGATAAATATTCCAAGATATCCTATTAATTTGGAGATTAAGAAATTCCCGACTCCAACATCGGGAAAAGCAAGAAAAAAAAAAAAAACAGAACTTTATGATGAACCAGTTCCAAATAATGACCATTTCATAAATGTATCCATAACCACACAAGAAATAAAGGATGCCGTCTCTTTTAAATGCAATAAAACATCGTCAGTAGGGCTGGACGGTATTTCAAATCAAATGTTACAACACATGCCAGAAAACTTTTTTCTCTTTTTATTAAAAATATTTCAAAAGATTTGGATAGATGGTCTTATGCCAGTTATTTGGAAACAGTCGATAGTAATCCCAATTATAAAGCAAGGAAAGCCTGTCACAAACATCGACAGTTATCGACCTGTCGCTCTGACTTCTCATGTTGCAAAACTTATGGAAAAAATTGTACTTAACAGACTTATCTATTTTTGTAACAAAAATCATATAATACCTACTAATCAAGCAGGCTTTATAAAGGGAAGATCTACCACTGATCATATCGTAAAGTTAACAACTCAAATCAAATATCAGTTTGCCAGACGGAAGAGTGTTCTGGCTACATTCTTTGATATTAGAAAAGCCTTTGGTTTAAATAACTTTTATTTCAGTAAAACAAAATGAACAGAATACATTCATAATTGACAGGACAATGAGCAACAACAAGCCTAGGCTTATACTGTGCTTAAATATACATTTACAATATATTGGCGGTTAATACATTCACAATATACTAAACATTTCACTTCGTGCTTTGGATTTTTTTAAGGAGACATTGAAAAAAAAAAAAAAACAAGAACAAACACACATACAAAAAAAAAAAAAAAAAAAAGAAAGTCCGAGAAAAGAAAAGAAACACAGTAGCAGAAAAATAAAATTAATAACATGGAAAATGGGAAGAAGGGAGAGAACACAGCCTTTGATAGTGTATGGCATGCTAGATTGTTATACAAATTAAGGGCGATAGGGATTTCAGGTAATTTTTACAGTTATATTAAAGAAATTTCTAACACAAAGAAGTTTACAGGTCAGAGTACAAAACACATATTCCAGTTTTAAACCATTGAACATGGGTATTCCTCAAGGTTCTGTAATAGCTCAAATGCTATTTAATATTTTGCTGTATGATCTTCCAAAACATGTAACTAAAAATGCTACAGTTGTACAATATGCCGATGATCTGTGTATGTGGATGAATACTAGTATGAGAAAAAACACACCCAAAAGAGCTATAAATTACCACAGAAAACTTTATCAAGCAGAGCTTGATAACCTTAGCAAATACTTGTTTATAAATGGTCTAAAGCTTTCACATGAAAAAAAACACATGGTTTTATTCAACAATGGGGATGATCCCTCTGATTTACCATCTTTTAAGCTGGATGGGATAACACTTGCGTACGTACACTTAATTAAATTCTTAGGTGTCCACTTCACATCGAAACTCACATGGAGTATCCATATTGATTACCTTTTAAACAAGGCAAGAAAAACTTTAATTTTCTGAAAATTTTGAGCAAGCAAAGCTGCTGGTGCCAAGATGGAAAAAAACATTAAAAGCTCTTGGCTTTGGCATTAATTCGTTCTAAATTATCATACGCCCAAGAGGCTTTCTTTAGCGCACCTAAGTATTTGTTACAAAAACTACAAAGTGTAGATAGCAAAGCCTTCAAATTATGCCTAGGAGTTCCGGTATATGCCTCCACTTTGGGACATACAGAGAGAAATAGACGTTTTACCTTTAAATGAATATAGGAATCTATCTATCACTGCAAAATATTTCAATGAAATGTTCAACCATGGAAGGTGTGAATGAAACGGAAATATCTATAAACCCAGAGTGATTATCCAAAAAGAGCAAAAAATATTGCCTCTCTGTGCACTATCAGTTCATACACTGCTGATTTGTTTAAGAAAAGTAATATAGATGTTACGTCTTTGTCAAAAAACGTCTCTTATAGATCCCATTCCAACTTGGGAAAGAAAGAGGGCGAAGTTTGATCTTGATTACACTGATGATAGAAGAAGCAGATCAGCCTTACATCTTGTCTTATTTAACGAAGATGCAAATGCAAGATAGATATTCTAACCATCTTAAGGTGTACACAGATGGATCGTTGATGAGTAACAAAGAGGCCGGGTCAGCATTTGTTATTCCATCGCTGAAAGTACAAAAAGCATATTTCATTGGAAAATATCGCTCCATATTCGTAGCTGAAATGATAGCGATACTATATGGCGTTGACATTTCTAATTGATTTACCCGCAGTCAATTTTTCAAGTGTTGTTTTGTGTAGATTCGCTGTCAGTGTTACAATCGATCAAGTTTTTTTAATTCAAATTCAGATAACTTTATTTTGAAGGAAATTCAACATTTAATCCACGTCTTGATATGTAAAGGAACAGATATAACTTTCTTCTGGGTTCCTTCACACTGTGGAATTTCGGGCAATGAACTTGCTGACAGAGATGTGCGAAAAAAGGCGCTGAAAATGGAACGAGGGTACAAACTATTTCCATACCGTTCACTTTGAAAGAGAGTCAACAAATTTTAAAACAAACAGCTTGGGAATATTTCAGAAATGGGCAGAACAAAGCTGTTGCTCATGTTCAGACACAAAATAACCCTCTTTTTAGTATAGATCATTTCAAAAGCATCCAAAATCTGCACATTTATGATATGCATCAATATAGAAACTTCGTTTCAGTATTTCATCGATTGAAACTGGATGCTTTTAGAACTAAATATAGCTCTGCAACAAAATGCATATGCGGGGAAACAAAAACTGACAAGAGATCATGTTTTGTTCGAATGTGTGCCTCTTAAGGCATTTCTGCCACATTTATCAGGCATGTCTGTGACAGATATTTTTTCTGATATTGATTTTGCTTTGAAAGTTACTTTCTGCTTGATTTGTAGTCCAGTCAGGTATTTGCTTTAATCTGATATTGTTAGTGAGTGTAGGTTTGTTTGTTTATTTGTTTGTCTGATTGTTTCCTGATGTTATGTACACACCACCCTCCGCTCACTTCCAGCCCCCCCCCCCCCCCCCCCCCCCCACACACACACACACACACACACACACTTGTATGCAACATGAACAAACACTATCTATCTCCCTCTATTTGTGCCCAGACACGCCTACCCCCGAGCAAGGTTTCCACGCTTCCGCGGTGAAAGGGACCCATGGCAGAACACGTTCCAAGTATTAAGAGACTGGTATTGAAACACTGTGTGTAGATACTGCCTGACTGCGGACAACAAATCAACGTTTTCATTGACTACATCACTTAGTAACTTCTGTTATCCGCCAGGTTTAATTCTTTGTATCTTAGAAACTATATTATTACCCCCACCCCCCACCTTCTCTCTCTCCCTCCTCTCCCTCTCTCTCTCTCTCTCTCTCTCTCTCTCTCTCTCTCTCTCTCTCTCTCTCTTTTTTGTGCTCTACCTGTATTTTTGATAGTTACTAGTTTGCCACCATTCAAATATCAAAACATTTTGTACTGTAATTAAGCAGGAGTCATGGGCGAAAGTAAAGCTATCAGGTTTATGCAATGGAACTGCAGATCCATTCATACAAACCTGCCTTACCTTATTCAACACCTTGCTTCCTCCAGCTATCAGATTCTCATTTTGCAGTCGTTAAATATGACTCGTAATAAATCTACCCAAACTGTCAAACTATTTTTTCCCTCCAGTCTGTGAAAAGACTGAGCAAGGAGAGAAAGTCAAAACAGCTATTTATATTAATGATAAAATGGATTACTCCGTGTGTTCGTCACCGGCACCAACGAACATATCACAACTGCATTCCTGTGCAGCAAGGGTTAGAATCAGTCAGACGTTAATTTGTTAATGTCGTCAGTGTGTACTTACCTAAAGGGCCAAGTGAAGAAAATACTGAATGGTTACGGCAATTGCATGATTCGAATGAGAAATGGCTAATCGCTGGTGACTTCAACGCTCATTCACCTTTTTGGGAAGCTGATAATGTTTCTGTGACTAGTAACAGATTTGTCGAAAATATCGTTGATGCTTCTCTCTATCTACTTAATGACGGGAGAGTCACAAGGATCCCTGATATACCCACTCAAAGAGCTTCTGCCATTGATCTCTCTTATTTCTCCCTACCTTGTACCAAATAGTGACTGGAACACACATACTGATAGCTTAGGAAGTGACCACTTACCCGTTATTATTACTCTTAATGATAACTTAGTCCAGACTACGACAGACAAAGACATTATAGCCAAATATAATTTATAAGTGTGCTGACTGGAAAATGTTTGAGAATATTCTAAAATCGCAAAATACTACTAATGACATAAGAGATGATGATATCAACAATTTTTTCAAAAATCACGAACACTGTGTTACAAGCAGCTGATCGTTCCATACCGAAATATTCTAATTTAAATCTGACAAACATTCGGAAAACATCTGGTGGAACGAAGTTTGTGAGAAAGTTGTGAACGAAAAGAAACGTTTATTCAAAATATACTTACAGGATAAAAAAAAAAAACAGAAAATCACATCCCCATGAGGAAAGCGAATTCATTTAGTAACAAAACAATAGCGCAAGTGAAACGGCAGTATTGGGCTGCATTTTGTACAGATGAGGTGTATAGCCATAAAGATCTACAAAAGATATGGAAAAAAATTCAGTAACATGAAAAATGGAGTAAATTTACCGTTATGTCCAGTCAGGATTGAAGGTAATGAATTTCCTTCTAATTTACAAAAGGCTGAGTCGTTCGTCGACATGTTTTCTGATACAATGCTTCCTAATAATCTTCCAAAAAAAATAAGAACTTTAGGGAAAACGAGGCCCAAAAAGATATGTATAAAGATCCTGTACCCAGATAATGCAAATTATATCAATGCCCCAATTACTTTGAAAGAACTGAAAGACACGCTGTTTTCTTTAAGTGATAAGAAAACGTCAGTCGGAGCAGACGCAATATCTAGCATAATGTTAAAACATTTGCCGGAAAACTGGATTATATTACTACATGAATTGTTTCAAAAATGCTGGGATGAAGGTCATATTCCAAAGGTATGGAAACACTCAATCATAGTTCCAATACCAAAACAAGGAAAGTCAAAGAAAGATAAAAATAATTACAGACCCATTGCTCTAACATCACACACCGGTAACTGCTGGAAAAGATAATTTTAAACAGACTAATTTACCATGTGATAAAAGAAAAGTTATCCCTGCCAATCAAGCAGGTTTCAGGAAGAATAGAAGTACAAT
The DNA here is from genome assembly GCA_016801955.1 of Conus betulinus. Classification (NCBI taxonomy): domain Eukaryota; kingdom Metazoa; phylum Mollusca; class Gastropoda; order Neogastropoda; family Conidae; genus Conus; species Conus betulinus. The sequence goes on along the minus strand of JADBJO010002145.1, from coordinate 22,766 downwards.
TGATCATTAGTGAAACTAACAACGCAGATTAAAACATCAATTTGCTCACAGAAAAAATGTACTGGCCACATTCTTTGATATAAAGAAAGCCTATGACCATGTCTGGCATTGTAGATTACTGTATAAATTAAAAAGGATTGGTCTGTCTGGAAGTATCTATGACTATGTTAAGAATTCTTATCTGACAGAAGTATGCAAACAAAAGTAGGCAATTCCTATTCCACCTTAAGATTTCCCCAAATGGGAATCCCACAGGGATCAGTTATTGCCCCTCATTTATTCAATATTCTGCTCTATATGATTTACCACAATCTGTGTCAAATAATATTGTAATCGTGCAATATGCAGATGACATATGCATGTGGATGAAAGTTACCATGAAAAGGAAAACCTCCAAAAGACAGCTGAACTATTTTAGAAAATTGTATCAACGGGAACTTGATAACTAAATAATTACATGATGGAGAATGGACTCTTGTTATCACCGGGAAAAAACTTAATCTTGTACTTTTCGATAGTGGGCCAGATCCACCAGAGTTACCCATTTTTCGAATAGATAAACAAAATCCTAGAGTACAGACCGATGGTAAAATTTCTTGAAGTATATATTACTTCAAAGTTATCGTGGAACCATCATATTCAATATCTATTAACAGAGGCCAGAAAAAGTTTTAATTTCTCAAAGTTATACAAAAACACAACGGGGGCCAAGATGCTAATGTACTCAAACACCTGGCATTATCGCTGATACGGTCAAGACTCACTTATGGACAAGAAGTTTTCTTCAGTGCCCCGGCAAGTTTGCTAAAGAAAATGCAGAGCTTGGATTGCAAAGCTTTCAAACTAGCTATAGGTATACCATATCATGCATCGTCCCTAGGAACATATCGCGAAACTGGGGTATTACCATTAGATGAGTATCGACGGCTCGCTGTCGCAAAGTATGTCTTACGATCTTCAACATGTGACAGCAATGTCGAAAACGAAGTTAGTTTGAGATCTGATATTAACTTCCCTAAAAGAGCAAAATCAGTCTTCTCGCTTACGACAATTGGGACTTTCACTTCCAATTATTCGAAGAGTCAGAAATTAACCATAACGAAATAATTAAACCTCACCTTCCTTCATCTCCCAGCCCACCATGGGAACTTCAAAGAGCATCATTTGATATCAACCATTCGTCTTTGAAAAAAGGTGACAATGAAAACTTGATTGGCATAACAGTAAAAGAGTATATAGAAAACTCGTACCCGCTTCATCTCAAGATATTTACAGACGGGTTTCTCTTAGATACCAAAGAAGTAGGTGCAGCATTGCTATTCCTTCTATAAAGGTGGAAAAATCTTACTACCTTGGAAAAAACAGATCCATTTTTACAGCCGAGCTAACTGCCATTTTAATGGCCCTGTATTATCTTCTTGATCTTTCTTACCCAACACTTTCAGGCCCTCCTTTTGTGTGATTCAAAATCGGTTTTATTTGCCCTCAGCAAATCAACAACGGTAAGAAAAGATTTAATTACAGACATTCATCAATTAATACATCTTTTGGTTATTAGGGGTACGAGTATCTCTTTCTGTTGGGTTCCTTCACACTGTGGTATTCAGTTTAATGAGAGGGTCGACAGAGCAGCAAAGCGGGGGGAGCAAGAGATACAAGTGGGTCAGAATGTATCAGTATTCCATTGTCTGTCCATAAGGGATAAGCTTACAGTCTATTAGAAAATGCGTGCTGGAAACATTTTAGAAAAAAACTAAAAAATTCTGGATGTTTTCTTGATACTCACTCACGCCAGCTAATTAAATTGACACACTTAATTCATTTCATCAATGTAGCATAGCTTATTCACGGATTATAATTTCTTTGATTTATAAGATCAAATTAAATGCTTTTAAGACAAAGTTTTGTAAGAACATAACATGCCTTTGTGGCGGAAAAATTACAAATAATCACATCCTTTTTCAATATGAGCACTTAAACTTTACCTGCCATCCCTACCTAAATGTTCTCTGGATCAAGTTGTATCAGATTTATCACTGATGTGTAAAATTGCAGTTTCATTACATCAAAGTCCTATTTTTTTCTGTTCTGTAAATTGGAACCGATGTTGAGTATTTTGATGAGTAGTTCTTTGTTAGCTCATAGTTGTTTATTTTATTGTTGCTGTTGCTGTTTTTCTTCAAAACCTTTGAAGATATTACTTAATACCTCTATCCCCCCCCCCCCCCCCCCCCCCCCCCTTTCCCTCTAACATTGTCTAATATCACTTAACGTGGATAGATGTAAATTGAAGAGAACACACACACGCACGCAAGCACGCACGCACCTCTCTCTCTCTCTCTCTCTCTCTCTCTCTCTCTCTCTCTCTCTCCACATCAAGTCAGCCCAAAACCAAAACAAGAGGGTATATATCGACGACCTCCTTGTTATTGAAGGAATCAATCATGGATTAGACGGCTGTGGCAGTCTGGTCCCACGTCAAGTAAGATATGACCGGCGCTGTCATTTAAGTCTGTTTTGCTTCAAACGTTTACTTGGTATCAAAAAAAGAAAGGTTACCGCATGCTGACAGGGTACCAAAAAAAAAAAAATACGCCAGTGCAAAGAATTAGTGGGTCAGTGAACTGTGTAGAGTTGAAACCAGCGTGCATCATCTTCATGCGGATCGTTAAATAGCCTAGCCACTTGGATTCTCTCAGATGTGTTAATGTGTCAAATGAACATGTCATGCTTAATATGTCAAATGACACACAGCTGGCAAGATCTATATAGGCCTAGGTGAAAACATCCCGAACACTGGAGACAACGCATCTCTGAACACCTGGCTGACATCCGCCACCACCGACCCAAACTGATTGACGTACACTTCAACCACCCCAACACACAACATCAACCATGTGAAAGTCTTGGCACTCAGGCCATCACAGTGACAGCTTTGAGCGCACATCAAGAGAAACCCATCTCATTGCCAAACTGGGTATGCTACAGCCCCAAGGCATCAACATCCAACAGTAACACAAAAACCCAAACCCACCACTCCCACACCAGACGGCATAATCTTCCACCAACACACACACACACACACACACACACACACACACACCACCACCACCACCACCACCACCACAATCCCGTGGTGTGCCTTGAGCTACCTAAAAAAAATGGTCACTGCACCGAGAAAAAATAAGCCTACAAACTTCCCCTTTAACAGCTTTCCAGATGGTACGCAATTCTTTATTATTAAACAAAAATATCAACAAATAGGACATCTGAATGGCATCCAAAGTTGGCTACCTATAATCAAATCTTTGTGGTTTGATAGGCTGTATATGTGATCAAAGGGTTAGGTGGTGAAAACTTTAAAGTAAATAACCCAAGAACTTATTTTTTGTTTAATTTTAAGTCACACTTTCAAAGATTTTTGGTGGTGACCATAAAAATGGGTAAGTTGTGGTGTTTCTGAAATGCATGTTAGTTCACTTTGTAACAGATTTTGTGATTCTTGATTCAAAATTGTATATTTCATTCATTTTTTTCTCCGATTTTGACCAAACTGTGCCAGAACGTGCTTTGGGATATAAACTAGATACAAGCAAAAGGGGATTTTAAAAAGATGGCCCTGTTTCTGTTTCACAGCGTTTTTGGGGGATGTTGTAAAATTCGGTGGCAATAAGCTCAAATGGCGACTTAAAAGAACGTCATACTGTATTTGATGTAATAATTTTTAAGATGCCATACGCATATGAAACGATTAATATGATCCTAAAACATAGGACAGCAAAGATTTAAATGTAGATGGTGACAGTTTTTTTTTTGGTCTTTGAGTTCATCATCTGTCTTAAGTTGCCGTGTCCGTTGTGAAAACTTGCCACATGATTCATAGGTGTAAAACTTTAATAAACGATTGATTTTTGAGATGCCATATATGTTTATACTTTTAACTGAAATCTTTTGTCATGGAAGCAAAATTTTGTAATGGAACATGGTTTACAGTTTGGACCTGAAATTTAAAAATCGGGCTCTTAGGTAGCAGTTAATGTCTGCCATGACACCACTTCTGTCTGTTTACTTTACAAACTTGAAAAACGAGTGATTTGCAAAACACCATAATTATAGACATGCACCTATAGAAATGCTACCAAGGCTTAAAACTGTGCGGTCATATTTTTGCATGGTGTTCAAATTTGGACTTAAATGTGTGTTTTCCGTGAATTAAGTAACGATTCACGTTATTCCTTATATGACATGTGACGTGGTGAATAAGTGAGTGAGAAATGGCTGCTAGCAAAACTGACACACATGAAATGAGTGCACATGAAAACTAGCATTGTGCTAGTCTGTATTTCAAACCAAAATGACTGTCACGGATTTAAAATCTCATTCAGCGTAGTTTTCGACAAGTCACGCGGTTTTGAAAGGGACATCACTTTGCAAAGTTCAAACATGGCGGAGACTGAATTGCATGGCGTTAACAGAATTGTTAAACGGCGAATGCGGAAGGTAAGCATAATAGAATCATATGAAAGATATTGCAGTATATTAGAAGCTGCTGTAACTGTTGAATATTTGCATTTTGATTTATTGAGAATACATTAGAAAAACTATATTACAGGCATCGTCGAAGCAAACACTTCAAACATATCATGTGATTTTAGATCCTGTTCAACTTGTAGGACTGAGGTGGAGTGCTACTGACTGAAGTGAAATTCGTCGCTCACGTTTTATGAATGCACAACATTTGTTGGTTTACTTTAATTGTTTTAATCAAGATCAATGGCGAAAGGAATAACCTTTTGAACTATACCATTTGGGCTCCCACTTTTTTTTTTTGAAGAAGAAATCAATAAAGGTGTGGATGTAATGGCTTTCTGTTAGGGTAAAATGTAACAAATAAACAAACCAACAAATCTTTATAAAATGGACACTTGATAATAGTTTAGTCTGTACATTTAAACTTATAATCTGATTTAGTAGTCAACCTGGCATTCAGTTACTTCTGGTAGTGTGTGTGTGTGTGTGTGTGTGTGTGTGTGTGTGTGTGTGTGTGTGTGTGTGTGCAAAGGGGAGGATTGGGAGGGCGGGGGGATAGAGAGAGAGAGAGAGAGAGAAACCAGGTTAAGTGAATACTGTTTTCACCTAATCTTACCAGAGCTTGTAAGTCCGTACTTCTCAATTGCTCTCTCTCTCTCTCTCTCTCTCTCTCTCTCTCTCTCTCTCTCTCTCTCTGACAGAACTGACATTGAGGCCTGACCATGAACAGGTTAATAACTTACACTGTGGGATTTCTATATGAAGCCTTAAAATATAAAAGCCAAAGGCTGTCAATAATGATGATGTTAATTTGATGACCTTTGACTAAACGAAAAAAGTTTATTTCAATATTATGCAGGGGAAAAGAGAATATCTGATTAAATGGAGTGGCTGGTCTTCTAAGTAAGTATTCTTTACAAAATAAGTGTATACCAGGTGATAATTTTAGACAGTTTTGTAGACAAAAAAATGTTGAGTTCATACAGCAATGTAAACTGTGCTTTTCGGGGGGTGTTTCCTACATGAATTAAGCCATTTTCCAATAACAATTTAGTGGTGATTTTTTTTTTTAAAGGTAGGTGAAATGTTATTAGCACTTGATTTGTCATGTGTTGGTTTGTTGACCAGTTAATGTCCTTTCAAGCTGATGGGACAATAACGATATTGTAATAAAAACATGTTCACCACAATGATAACAATCAATCATTCACACATAAACAGCCAATGAACAACACAAATAAAACACGAGAGAGGGAGAAGGAAGGGGAGTAAAATTGGGAGGTGGAAAGGATAGGACAGATGTATGGGGGAGTTGATGACAGTCACAGAGGCAGAGAGGTAATTGGTGGTCAGAAAGGGGGAGGGTAATGGGGATGTCCTTGTGATTAGCTGCCAAGTTAACACATTCATAGTAATTCTTTAAAAATGATTTTGGTAAAAATAGAGGCATAGACATTGAGATGATGTTATTGTCATCATTAAAGACCTTCATTCAACTAAAGTTCCTAAGGAATAATGTATTTGTCATTATTATCATAGACTTGATTCAGCTTAAGTTCTTAGGGGAAAGTATGAATTAAGCTTCAAGTTACAAAGGAAAACTTAAGGAGATTTCAGATAAATAAGATAAAAAAGAAGTTCTTGCTTTTTATTTGTATATTTTAACCCAAGAGTTGAATTTTTCCCTCATTAAGTAAAAAACAAACAAATATACAAATAGAAAACCTTTAATATTATAATATACTACAGTTTTTCTGTACATGATGTATTCATAATTTTGTATTACTGTTTCTTGTTGTTATAGTGTTTTCTCCTTTGTGGCACAGACATAATACCTGGGAACCAGAAGAAAATCTACAGAATGGATTTGATTGTGGTGCATCTACAAGGTAGGTAATTAATACTGAGTTGGTCTCGCACATTATGAATCATTTTTTGAATGAGTATGATTTCTTATTGTTTGCAAATTGTAAGAATGAAACAAAGGTGAACTTATTAAGATGCTCTTAAGTTTTCAGAATGTGTGAATTGTTTTTATAAATGTATCTCAGGGTGAAATCAGAATCCAATTGAGATTGATTAGAATGATTACAGGCTAAAATTCATCAATGTGACAGGGTTTATTCTTGTCAAAAATCCTTATGGGTCAATTGGTCCTCTGAAGCAAAAAAAAAAATTGGGTCATTTGAAGGAACAGTAGGTCACCAGTCAAAAGAAGAAAAAGTGGCCTGAACGATTCAACAGTTACATTTAGTCATACAGTGCAAAATTAAAGAAATGATATTAAATCATATTTTGTGTGTTTATTTCTGAGTTCACCTTTTGTTTGTGTGTGTGTGTGTGTGTGTGTGTGTGTGTGTGTGTAAATTGGAAAGAAAACTGTCATCCAGTCAGAGTCTCTGATATCCAACAGCTGTTCCCTTTCTTCAGTTCTTGAGCTTGTGTCTTCTGCTGGCATCACTTCACTTCTTTATTGTTAAATCAGAAAAGTCACACAGGCTAGTATCCACATCAGTGTTCACTCTCATGAGTTGCTAGTAGTCTCTCTGAGAGGTGAGAGTCACTGAGAGGTGTGAGTGTTACATTTTCCACATTGAAGGCCCTTTCACAGTCACAGGAGTAGTTAGGGTTGGTAAGGCCAAGAGTTCAAATCGAGCTGAAGCCACAGTATTGAGCAGGAGATGAACATGTGTCTTTGACTTCGGATCAGGAAATGTTTTATCCATGTTGATGATTCGTGAGTCACTGAGTGTGTGAGAATATGTATGGTGTGTGTGCACGCGTGCGTGCGTGTGTGCATGCGTAGACAATTCACTTGGAAAGAAAACTGAAATCCAGCCTCCGGTACAGTATCCCACTGCTGTTCCCCTTCTTCAGTTGTTGATCTTGAGTCTTCTACTGCTGGTATCACTCCACTTTTGTACGGCAGCATTGAAGTCAAAGTCACACAGGCTACCCTCTTCAATTTTCACTCTCATGAGCTGTTCACATCTGTCCAAGGAGAGTCTGATTCTTAAGGTGTAAGTGTCAGATTTTTGCACACTGAAGGCCCATCTTTCTAACACACCATGAAGGCTGGCGCAGTTGAATGCAAAAGCGAAGCGCCCTTTGGCTTGAAGACGGAAAAGTATTGGGTCATTTTCAGCCTTGATGTGCCAATGGCGCGGGGCGCAGTCCAAAAATAAACCCTGATGTGAATTGCTATGATTAAAAGATCATCTGTATTTTTTTTTTCCTTTACAAAATCTTTAATAAATCACATGATTTATTTTGCACTTATGAATTTTCTTCTGTACCAAACCTTTGATACAATTACATGGTTAATTTTGCACTTCACTTTGCTGTACTTAAGTGCATTATTGTGTGTGTGTGTGTGTGTGTGTGTGTGTGTGTGTGTGTGTGTGTGTGTGTGAAGTGTATGTTGGGCTCTTTTAATTTCTTTTGTGCAATAAATTCTTAGTGTTCTCCATTGAACCTTAGATTTCAGCCTTTTCAGCTAGAGGAGATGGAAACATCTCAGTAAGGATTTATGTAGGGAAAATTAGAATTTCAGTTTGCCTTGGGAAAATAAGAATTCTAATGTTTACTAGTGGAATTATGAATTAGACTGAATTCTAATTTCCGATTTCACTTAAACATCATGGGTTTCTTTACAGATGTGTGTGTGTGTGTGTGTGTGTGTGTGTGTGTGTGTGTGTGTGTGTGTGTGTGTGTGTTTAAATACTATACATATATAAATTTCTATTGTTTGTGCTGTCTGGCCATTGATCCACGTACTGAAAGACTCAAAGATGTCAGTCATCATAGTGGAATAGGGATAACAAGATTGAGAAACATTGTTTATAGATTGGAATGTTAGTTACTTCTCATTTCTTCAAGTGTCAAGTGTTGCACCTGTGTGTGTGTGTGTGTGTGTGTGTGTGTGTGTGTGTGTGTGTGTGTGTGTGTGTGTGTGTGTGCTGTGTGTGTGTGTGTTTGCGTGTGTGTCTGTGTTTGTGTCTGTGCGTAAATACTGTTGTCAGCCAGAGATGCTAGGTAAAAAACAGACAGATGGTCCAGTGAGTGGCTTGGGCAAGTCTTCATACTGATCTGTCTTGTGCTGATACCGTGATAGTACCTACACTGGCTGGGTCAGCTGTGATGACGTGATTCTTGATTGCAGTCCTTCAGTTTGCTTCAGTTTATCTTCCCTGGGGTTAATCTTTATTATTATTATATTGGGTATTTGTATAGCGCATATCCTCGGTCACAAACCAAGCTCTAAGCACTTTGCAATAAACACACTACCTCACTCTCAATGGGATGCCTACCTGGGTAGAGCCGGCCGAAGAGCAGCCTACTGGCGCTCATTCAGTCGTTTCCCGTACCATTCAAATATGAGTCACTCATTTTCATTTATCTCATTTATTCCTCCAGTTTCTCACATAGGATGCATGCGATGTTTATACGTGTCCTCCATTTTCACCGGTACACGATGGCACACGATAACAGTAAGTGACAATTTTTGTGGCTTGGTAATAAATACCAGGCGGCTATCATCAATCTACATCAATTTTACCAGGGCAGCGGGGAACCCCCCTGCTTTTTTTTTCGATTTTCAACTGTCGTGTGTTCTTTAAACATGGCAGGGGGCCAGGAAGGCACACGGGTCTGACTCGCTTATAGTCCCCATCCGATGGACTTGACGTTCAGTTCGATTTGTCATTCAAACTGGGAAAGAAAGGGCGAAAAAGGCAGGGCTCGAACCCACGCACTTCTCACACGTTGTATTGGCAGGCGAACATCTTAACCACTCTGCCACCTTTCTTCTACAATCTTTACTACAATGATATAAATACAACTCATAAACTTTGTCAGGCACTTTTATCTATTAATTGAGGCAGCTGTTATTGAACACAACTTGAGGAAGAACTAGGATATGATCTTGAATGATCTACTTTTCTCTGGAAAACCAGAGGTCATGCTGAAGCAGAAGGGCTGCACTTCTTGTGATCATGCAGTCATAAGTCTAGTGCCTCATCCACGGCATCTCAAGCATTTAGTATTGAGAAAAAGGTTGGGTTTTTTTTTTTTCAAGTTGATTTTTTTTTTATGTTTTTTAGCACCCATGTGTAAAGCGATTGGATGCTGGTAATCATATTTAACAGTTATTTAGTCAAAGGTGAGCACACAAGCAAACACTCCAAGAGTGCAGTCTATTTTGTCATCACAGACACATGTGTTAGATTTGTAATAAGAACTGGTATTACATGTTACTTTTAAAGGTCATTTTTTTTTTAAATAATTCTTTTGTTGTCTCAGTTCTTCAGTTCCACCTACTCCTGCAAAGGATGTGCCCTTTGATACAGCTGTTAAAGAAGGACAAATGTGTGTGAAGCTTCATCCAGCCTTGTGCCTGACAGTCCTTCCTTGATGGTGGCAACTGAAAGGGACTTGCATCACAGGTAAGAAAAAGAAAAACTTTAAAAAAATAAAGATATAAAGTATACAATATTATTTCAGAAATTGTTCATGTTTCATTTTGAGGCTAAGATATGAGCATAATGTCAGTGCTATTTTGCACTCTTTTGTGATATACGGTATAACAGCCAGTTGTTTCCAAGTTAGATGTTATATAAATCATATAGTTATATGCGCATGACAGTTGATGAAACTTTAATGTCAGTTTTTTTTGTTTGTTTTTTTTGCAAATTCATGCACAGTTTTCTAATCATATAATACACATTTTTAACATCTATTTTTCTGATCTCTTGTTTTGAACAGAGAAAGGAATATACAAGCAGTTCCTCATCAGCTAAGAGCAACTTTTTACAGAAAAGGTAAGCGGATGAAAAATCAGTCAACATTTTATGAGAAATTTGTTGCTATCATATGCGTAAGTTCTTTTTTTCAAAAAAAAAATTTTTTTTAAGAACATACAGTTGTCAATTACATTTACCCACTTTTAGCTTAATGCTAATCAGGCAACAAGTGTCAGCAAAGTTTCACTCTTAAGTTTTCCACTGCCTTTGGTAGAAAAAGGTATGGACTGCATTACACAATTTACAGCTGTTTGAAGACAGGATTACCTGCTGTTCATACAGATTTGGCCCATTTGATGATTCCTCAGTCATTACACATGTACAATAGGCCACACAATTACAGCTGCTTTTACCGTAGATTTTTTTTTATATATGCTCTGCCTTTCTTCTGATAAACTTTGAGAATCTTTTTTTCTAGAAATAGTCAATTGGTAATGTCAAGAAGGTAATGTCTTGGAGTCATTGTTGACCTAAAAAAAAGTTGTTGTTGGTTTTATTTTATGCTGTCTCAGGTTTTGTGCCACCCCAGTGGCACTGGGCCCACACTGCTCATTATGAATTTCCATAGCCACCTCTCTGATTGTTCAGCCAAACTCGCGGCACGGGCAGCACACAGGGCGCAGTCAGTGTAATGTTCTTAAGAGGCAACCCACCAGAGGAGGCACTGCACTTCTGCTTAGCCACTTTGGTGGAGTGCAGTGGTGCCTAATCTGATCTGACATACTAAGCCAGCTTCTAATGACAATAAAAGCTTAGTCATGGAGCTAGTGTGAGTGAGGCCCCCTCCGAAGTCACCACCATGTCCGTCCAGCGACAGTCTCCATGAACTTGCGGACACAAGTAACTGCGACATAACTCACCAACGGGACAGCTGAGAGAGGAAACTGAAAGTGAGATCACTATGATAGGAGGGGATTGGATGGGCACAGTACCTGAGACAATTTTTTTTTTCATTTTACTGATTAATGAGGAAGAGGATGATATAGATGATGCTACAGAGTTCCATTTCAGTCTGAGACTATATGACAGGAATGTTTTGTATGCTTCCTTTATATCCCAACCAGCCCCGGAAAAAATACAGACACCTGCAGAGTTGATGGTGAAATTTGAGCTACACTCTCAGGAACGCATCTATCCAAAAAAAAAAAAAAAAAAAAAAAAAAAAAAACGCATCTATCAAGTGGATGAGAGTTTTTTGAGACTCGACTGTGTGGTCCCAGTCTTCCCAACTGAGTTTGTAGCAGACTCGCACTCTGAGTAGGAGCCGATTAGGTCAGAAAAAAAAACCACATGACTGGTGGGATTCAAACCCATGACCTCCATGACGGTTATCTGTGATGTTAACCACTAGGCCACAGTGCACAGTACTTTTTTTTAAAAAAGTCAAGGTAAACTTTTTAACATGAAATGAAACAGTCTGTACTGAATTATCAGAACTGTGAATGTAATAGTCTACATCTATAAATCACTCTGGAAGGACAAGTGTTACAGCATTCCTGCAAATTGAAAATTTACCAAAGGGAAATGGCGTGGCTGGCTGACCTCTTGAACTGAAAATATCATTGTCAGCATTTGAAGGTCAATTCGAAAATTTGTTTGTGGCATTCTGTGTATTGTGAGTTGATGAACAGACACCTCCCCCACCACACTCTTCACACTACAACTGATGAAATGGGCTTCAGTTTGAACCCAGATCTGGCTGAGATTTTTTCCCACTTCACAAGACCTTCAGTGGTGATCTTGGCACTAGTAATTCAGATGAGATGATAAACAAGGTCCTTGGAGCAGTATACACTTAGTGCATGGAAAAGAATTAATGGCAGCAAAGAAGTTGGGCCACTATGTAGGGCTAAGGTTTTTTTGCACACCCACACTGACATAGGTTCACTACCTCTGCTCCTGTGTGTTGAGTTCGGAGAGCAGACAGAATGCCACATGGAGTAGTTCCATTGTGACTACCCCCCCGAATAAAAGTATGGCAATGGAGTGCATATCCAAACATCCAATCATTCTGCATAACGTAATTTGACGTTTTGTCATAATCGGATGAAAATTGCAGACTTTCACAAACAAGTTTTACTCATAAAAGGCTTTGAACTGCTCTGTCCCATTCTTTTAATTCTGACCTTGATTTTAAACATTGTCTTAGTTTAATTGCATGTTTTATTTCATCTTTATTGTTCGATTATTTTATCCACATATCTGGTGTACCCCCTTTTTGTTCGCGTTTTTTTTTGGTATTTACCCTTTTTATGTTCTTTGTTTCTTTTTATCTGCTATTGAAGGTGTGTAATGACTATATTGTGATGTGATAGCCTTGTTTCAGTGTATGGACTTTGTCTTCTATTCCATTCCCATGCTTTGTTGTGCTTTGATTATTTGGTGACCTAAGAACCCAGGTGCTTGTAGAGATATGCCTTAAATTCACATTGGCACTTAATGTGTGTATTTGTTGTGTATTTAAGCTCTGATCTTCTCCACCTGGTTACCAGGATCTATGGTATTTCCGATAACTGTTTTTCTTTACCGGGACATACACGGTAGAGTCTTCTTTTATTTTTTTGGGCCACTTAGACGCGTATGACTTTGTTGTCCATCTGCGTGTGCCTGAGATTGGAAGCCATTGACGGCTATGTAGTCTGCGAGGATCACTGGTTCTTTATTACCTTCACTAAACTACTGTTTTCTTTCATGTGACTATCATTTGACCTTAGTTTAATCTAGGTGTTGCCTATACATGTCCTGCTTTCTCTGTCTTTGACTTTCACCGCCATTGCAACCCTTGCCTTGCAGGTTGGGATGTACATCAGGCTTGATGCAGACTCTGGAAAGCTGTCATTAGTAGGTGCTTATTCTGATTATGATTTATATTTGGGTCGCTACTGTTACGCGCAGAGGAATTTATTTTAGTTTATACTTTCAATGTAGCATCTTTTGTGTTTTCATTCTCCGTACATAGTAAGATGAAAGTCACAGATCGGCCAGGCCTCCTGTCTACATACCCCCCTTTATGTGGCTTACTCGAATTTTCCCTAAGTCCCAGCTTGTTACCTTTTTAAAAAGCCCACTCCACACGGATGTATAGGCGTACTTATTGCGGCCAGTTTAATATCTGAACAATTTGTGTCACACAAACCAAGCGGCATTTGCTAAAGCAGCTTTATTGAATAATGACATGGATCAGCCATTTTAGTTTCTTGACAATAAACACCTGTTACCCCTTTTAAGCCCAAGTGTTTCTAAAATCTTGCATAGTGCAACATGTCAGCTACAAATATGTAATCTAGTGTTTTACATTTTCATGTGTTGTGGTGTTTTTGTGCCGTGTGTGTAAGGTTCTTATTCGGGTACTAAAGGGAATTTGTTGTGGGAGTGTGTTTTACTTATGCCAAATTTCGTAACACAAAATCTTGACGCACGTCTAAGCTGCAGGTTAATTCCCCTTATTTGTTGCTTTTCAGACAGAAAGTGCTTCTTGCAGTGCTAGAGTGTTTACTATGAATAAAGAAAATGCTGTACGCATCTTGCATGAATGCGTCAAGAATTTTTTTGTCTTACCCCAAATTTGATCATGTACCCCTGAATATTGTGGTATGTCACTCGACACAAATTTCCATTAAGTCCCATACAACCTTTTTTCACACACACACCAACATACACTCTCTCTCTCTCTCTCGGTCTTCTCCTCTCTCTTCTCCCTCATCTTGTCTCTCTCTCTCTCCTCTCCGCTCTTTCTCATCCCTCACTCTCTTCCACAACATGATCTCTCTATTCGTTTTTTAATGCTTGTGAACCTACGAAATGCTGTTTGATCTGCCTTGCCTTTTAATTATTTTGAGGCAACGTCTCCCACCTAGAATTTTTAGTAAATAAAATAAAATAAATCCTTTGTTGCCACCCAGGTTTTCTCTTCCTCAGTTGGGGAAGGGGACAGTGACCTTGTTTGATAGAAGGGTAAGTACAGGACATTTATCGTTTTTGTCGGTATAAGTTGTAATGACCATGATTTTGCGTTTGTTATTTATAATTCTTAAGCGCATTTGGTATGTATTTCCCAACGGTTCCTACGTGGAAAACTTTTTCTACCCCATTCGGTGGCTATTGCGTCTTGCCCCCTTGCCTTTTTATCTGTATCGACGGTTCTGTATTGTCTCGCTCGCTACCTCACCATTCCAGACATGAATCTGGAACCTTCTTATCCTACTATATGGTAAGTATGCATTTGGTCAGTCCCATCTAATTTTATCCTGACTAGCCTTGCAGAAGTTGAAAATTGTTCAGTCGGCATTGTCCAAAATGTTGTAATGTGGAGCAATAAATTATCTATTTATTCGCTATAAACGGAGTCCTGTTGCATTGAATGTACAAAAATGTTCATAGTACAAGCTGGACAGAAGTTTGTACCTAGGAGAGGGAGGATATTGTATGCGAGAGAGTACAGTTTCTCAGAGCGTGCTGTCCTTCCCTCAGATGACTTAAAGTTTGATAGCAGTGACATAAAGCCACATGACTGATTGACAAGAACTCAGTTGTAACACATTTTATCGATTGCAAATCTAAACGTTTCTTGTGCCAGGGGCAGATTCCCCAAGCATTGAAACTACAAAGTTTGCACGATTTATTCAGAGTTCTTTTTACCATACATTTGAAACCAATGGGTCTTGTGTACCCCAGCTCATTGTTTTAGTGTTTCCAAATGGTAAATGCAAATCTGCTTAAAAACATCTTAAATTTTGGCAGGAACATTAAAGAAAGGTTTTCACAGATCCGTAAGAAAAGAGGCAACCGAAAGAAAATGGAGGCAAGTTGTCAGGATGGTTGTAAGATAATCTGTGTGATTTTTGATATTTAGTATTTTGTTTGATGACAGTTTTGTTTGATGTTCGTATGTCATAAAAGTAAGTCCTGTCATTGACAGAATTTTTCTTTGGTTCTGACACAAAAAGGGCGATTCCCATGTGACAACTATGATATCGTTTAGGGGGAGAGAAATGGCTATCTAGCTGCCAACCCCACTAACCAGGTCCAATGTGTTGCCCTTATTTTTTTTCCCCCGAGAACAGCTTTTTTTTTTATTGAATATATATGGTACTTAATAAATAGTGTCTTGGTTTTTCTCTTTCCTTCAAACAGATGGTGGCTGGAATATCTCATCCAGCTCAGTCAGGTCATGAGTCAGACTGGTGCAACATTAAACAATTCATAGGCATATAAATTATATATGTAATTAATTTTCTGGTTTTTGTATATTATTGTTTACTCGAGTTATGGTTTTTCTGTCGCCCTTAATTATCTAAACTTTTCCACTACGGTGAGTTACTTCGTCCAGACTGTGATCCTTCAGTTAGGTTTGTTGTTTTCTCATCTCATAGGAAGGGCATCCAGAATACATCTGTCCTTTTTATGAATAGGTCATGTTATTTCAGCCACGGTGTGAGTGCCCCACAACATACTCCTCTTTAGGACATTAGTAGTACAGTCACTTTTTAACACAGAGAAGATGATTTAAAAAAGAAGCACTCAACGTCCAAATGTCCAGTTAGAGCATGTAAAGAAGAAAAAGTTTAAAATAGGTCTGCAAGAGGGAAGATGGATCTGACTAGGTCCATTTTGAGCTAGGTCCATCTTGTCTATATGTTGTAGTTTTGGTGTAATGATGTGGATGGTTCGGAAAAGTGCCACTCCTTCATTGTCTTAAATCTAAGTGTATGCCATTTAGTGCCGAGGAAGGTGTGGCAGAGTGCGTAAGACTTTTTGTGACGCCATGGCGTTTGAGTAAAATATACACCAAACACCATTATGAAATATATTGGACTTGTTTAATTTATTATTTTATATCCTGGTCAAGACCCTTGGCCATGTAGGAGGCTGTCAGATTTCATCAAGACCCCCCTTTTGATAAGCAGCAGTCAAAACAGTTTCAAGAGTATAGTGTCATTTACCCCATGGCCCATTGTGAATTTCATGGGATTAGCCTTCTCTGTGCATGTTTACTTGTACAATTTTACATTGCATGGCAACTTTTTGTCTTACATCTCATATTTTTCGGCAAAGACCATTGCTTTTTCTATTCCATTACCTATGCCATGTTCTGATAAATAAAATCTCCGGTAATTGTAATTACCTTCGTGATACCACTTTTTTTTCTTGTACTCTTAAGAGCATATTTCTAAATACTTTGCATATAATGTGACGTTCATTATGTTCATGAAAGTGTTTGATTACCATTACTACATGTGTATATGCTTCTGCGCTTAAGGCTTGCCTTGGTGTTGTTTGTGACTGTGGTTATCCATGCCCGACAACCCGCCGAACTAAGCATAGTACCTTCAACTTGTTCTTTTTTTAATTTCTGTTTGCACTACCCCTATGGTTTGTTGTATGACGAAGCTAGAAGTGCGTTAGTCTTCGGAGCCACGTGTGTAGTGGTTCACCTCCCCCCCACAATCCTGTATTCTACCTCCCGAGGGCACTTAACCATATCATCAGTCCTAGCTAACCTGAACTTGATGATCACCCTAGTTAACAAGAGCATCGACACCACTCTATCTCCATAGGGCACTTCCACCTCCGCCTGTATGAATATAGGTTACTAAACTGGACTTCCTATACTCCTTGAGGTCGCTATGAGAAGCAGTGCTTGAAGGGCCACGAACCTGAGACAATTTTTCAATTGTGCTAATTGATGAGGATGAGGAAGATACAGATGATGTCAAAGAGAGTTCATGGCTGTACTCTATGCCTACTTAAATAATATAGCCCAGCGTCAACCAGGCCTGAGAGATACAGACACCTGCAGTGTTGGTTCAGGACATTTTAGCAACACTCTCGAAGCACATCCAGTAACGCCTGGGTATTTGTGATTGACTCCCTACTGTGTGTGTCTGCGGACAAAGTTTCCCAGTCTCTAGTTGCCTGCCCTAGCAACTCAACTCTCAAGCCCCTGGGTATGTTGAGACAGTCAGGGCAAAATACATAACCCATTCAGACATGATCTGCGGATTTGAACCCACTACCTCCCGATGGTTGTCCTTGATATAACCACTAACACCCGGTATCTCCTAGAAAATTGTTATGTGTTAATGCTAATTAGTTTTTTCCGTGTTTGTTGTCTCATTATTGTTCGATGTGAACAGGTTTTAGAATGAGACTAGTACATAGTTCATTTTTCATTATATTTGGGAGTCTGAAGGTGGCAGAGTGTGCTTGTAGTTATTGGGTTCACCTGCCAGTATTTTCAGGCATCCCCTGAGAAAGTACCCCCTGGCGTTGTCACCCTGCTGTCTTGTTCCCAGCCTCGTTCTTCTCTATAGTTTTGACGTGACAAATCTTATTATAATGTATACCTGTAAGTTCTATTTGTAGTTAGTGTTGGTATAGTATATTATACTTCTGTATTGTTTCAACCTCGTATACGCCTTCTCTTGCGACGCCTGGTGTACTCTTGGACCCATTTGTGCCCCTAATCCCCTACAGCAGTTGAAAATCAAATAGGGGGGATAGGGGGGTTCCACTGCCCTGGAAAAGCTATAATGTAGCTTGAATGGACGGCCGCCTGGTAGTTTCTAACTAGGCCCAGAAAGTGATCCCTTGTTTGTCTCTTTCTTGTGTCTGGTGTTGCCCTGTTACCTGGTCCCGCTGGTCAGATCCAATAGTCGGGTACCCGGGGCACAACGCTGGTACAGCAGCCTTCTGTTGGTCATGTGTTTATCGTCGGACCATTCCTCCCTACAGTTCTTTCTGGAGTTCCACTGAACTGGGCACATAAATTTCCCCAAAGTTTGGGACTGTCTGTTATTAGGTTTTTGGGCATTGGACTGATGTGCTCGTCGTGCTGGCCGGCTTCTGTATCGGGCCTGTACTTGCATGCGGCAATTGACTCTCTGTGTGCGAATATTTCACCGGTTCGTGCATGTATATGCGCGAGCGTGATCATTCACGGCTATCTTATGTGTGTTCCAGTTTATTCATTTTCGTAACCATTGTTGGCAACTTTATTTGGCATTGCGCAAGACCTCTGGTTGAATTTCTCCTACCGTCCACCTAGTGACTTTCGCTCCACTGCGTCGGAACTTGGTCCTGCTGAATGATGTTCTCTGTACTCTATCTGTAATTATTCAGCATGGGACCAGTTTGGTGGTTGTGGCTGTTTTTCCGCTTTTTTGTGTGGGAGTCATTTGTTTTTGCTCGTTCTTCCCTCCCTATTTTGGTTCCATAGCCATTGTTTTTTCGAACGTGTTGTGTGACATGAAGTGTAATAGCAACGCAAAAAATACTTCATTTGCCTAAAGCAGCACTTTTTTGCTCTGATTATACCTATGTCGATGGTGTAGCTTTGGTCACCCTAAGAACATTCCACTTTGCCTCACAAACCCATTTGTCGGCAAGAAGTTTTGTTGATTATGACATGTTTGATCGATTTGGGGGGCGGGGTCAGCGGGTACCATTTATGTTTGAGATTTCGGTTCTGTTTTTTTATTGTTTTGCTTATTTACTCATAGTGCTGGTTGCAGAACGCTTCCCCCTAGGTGTGGCAAAACCGTTGTTCGTGACTGTGCAAGTGCGACTATATTGTGTAAGACTTTACTTCCACATCTTGATGGCTGGTGTTTGTAATCATTTTTTCGTATTTACGGCAGACATGTTTTTGTACTAAACACTATGCCTGGGGTCTGGTCCCGCTTCAGCAGAAGGCACTTAGCGTTTGCTTCCAGTCTACTAGCCCAGGAATCACTGTTCCAGTTTGATCCAAGTGTACAGACAAAATTAATTTTTAAGTTTCATGATCAGAAAAAATTTGAATTGCTTACGAGCGTCCTTTAGCTTATTGTTGACCCTGTCGACAGGAAGGTGTGACCAAGGCAGCAGGCATTTACAGTGTATATTACTGATGAAGCACAGCTCACTTATTGTTCACCTTGGGTCATATGCCCTCCGGCGAACACCAGCCTTTTCTGTACACTAGAACAATCGGTTGTCATCTACTTCTTCTTCAAATTTCAGATTTTTTTTTTGAAACGACGTGTCGAATATGCTGATGTTTATTAAAGCGTAGTTTATTAAGTTACTTTTTTCGGTAGTCATGTTTGATTTTTGGCCTGCTGCGACTGATTGGAATGATCTCTGTCCATCTTCTTCAGACGGCGATTGTGGTCACATCCTATTCAGTCGCTCTCATAGTACCCCCCCCTTCAATTGCAGTTTTAAGATAAGCAACATGGAGTTGTTCAAGATATTGAAGTGTACACCACCCAATCTCTTCAATTACCGGTTTCGGCAACCTGATTGGCTGACAATAATTCTATTGAGTATGGTGGTGTGAATCAGGTTGACAATGTACTGCGACATATTATTTCAAGTAGTGGAGGGTCATAATTGGCTGGTCCACTGGTCATGTGCGCACATATCCCTCTCCGCCGCCATTTTTTAAAACCATTTTTTTCACAGATTTGATAACACAACCAATTAATGTCCACATGATCAAGATGTAAGTAGTTGGTAGGTGGATGATTGTGAGATATAGGTTTTTCTTTTGTTAGTTCAACATTTCCACATTAGTTTGCAGTCTCACTTGCATTTTTCAGACCTAAGAGTCCAATATGTTGTAGTAGGTGTATTGCTTTTAACTACAAGAAATGGTCCTATTTTAGTTACTTTTAAAGTGTGATTTCTTTTTTCAATGAATGGCTAACATTTTAATTTCAGTCTTGAGAAGTATGGAATAAGCCAGGGCATGTGACTTGTCCATAGGTGTTTATAGACCTAAGTATTATAGAAGACAAGTTTTTTCCCTATTGTTCCTTTCCATGCAGTTCGAATTTTTGCAAGGGATATCCAAGGAACAAATTTGCCTAAGTCATTGTAAGGATCTCCCATAGTGGCATCTCTCATCAAAAACTTTGTGGGTGTTGTGTTGTGTGGGTGTTGTTATCATGTTAGAGTGGTTTGTAAACTGTAATAGGATGATCTCTTTTAACTTCTGTAATGATTTCATTTTACAAGATTTAAACCAATTCGACTTTATTTATCTCTAAATGAGGTGTCGATAGGGCCTCTACAGTAGTTGAAACATATGTTACTCCAGAAGCTAATAATTTCCTTCCTTAAGACACTTGTTCAGTGGTTGCCTATTAACCCAAATGTGTGTTATGTACGTGTTAGTTGTTCACATATTTGTTTGTTGTTTATAGTTTGGGGGCCAACCCTGCAGCACTAGTCGCCATACACCAACTCATTAATGATCTTTTTTATCCACCGGATCATACCTCATCTAGGTCTCGACTATAGCCATAAACCTCGCTTGTCCCCTGCAGCACCTAATGGAGCAGTCATTGTGTGAAGTCATTAACGAGGCAGACCACCAGAGAGGGGAGGCACTGCACTGATGCCTGCTGAGAGTACTTCAGTGGGTGTTTCTGTTTCCTTAGCATATATTTAGAATCCTTTTAGGCACCCTACTGTTTTTTAACGTCTGGGAAACTTCAGAAATGGTGAGGATTTTTCTTAAATGTTGCATGGCAGGGCCTCAATTTTATGGTCCTGTAAATTATGATTCATCTCTGGGATAGTGTGAAAAGTACACATTCAATGAAGCATTTGGTTGTTTTTTTTTCAATAGGCAAGCGGTAGTGGGGCTCTATGCGGTCAGCTGGACAATTAAAACAGTCATCGATAATAGTTAGTGGCAAAATTTAATATTTTTTTATCTTTTATAGAAAAAAGCCCCCCATTGTTCAGAAATTCTCTCATTTCTGCTTTTCAGAGTCGAGCCATGATAATCTTGGCTGAAGAAGAAGGGCATCACTTGAAAAAGACCAGAAACCCTCATGTCCCCTACAGGGACACCAGCTCCAAGAAATAGGTGCCAAACGGGCAGGGATCCAGCCCCTCTAGGTACATCGGAAAAGAGTAAAGTGCGCTGCATTGAAAAACACTGTTCAGGATTGGTTGTAAACTTGGCTAGACATCTCAGGCAAATCCATAAAGACATTCCTGAATATGAAGTTCGCGATCTGATTAAGAGAAACAAGGGAACACCAAAGCGCTCATATCCTGTGCTTCAGTGCAGTGTGGATGGCTGTATTTGGAAAGGGACAAGAGTTGACAACATCTAGCTTCAAAAGTGCATGGGTATGATAAAACACACTGATAAAATTGTGGCTAAAAATATCAAAAGCTCCCAGTGCTTCTTCAAAACATACTTTGGGCCAGAATAAGTATACAGCAGCATCTTTTGTCAAATGAATTTCTGGATTTGGTTTGAATCGATAGAAGGTGGGAACTTTGTGCCTGACTTTATGGATACTCATAAGCAAAAGGAAAAAGAACACGAAACAAAAAGGTTGCATACATGGTTCAAGTGGTTTTGGAAAAATGCCTGGGAACGGGGAGAATTTCACTCATCAGCTCTTCATCGCCTGTCAACAATTGGAAGACCAGAAAAGGATGGTCAGCTTTCAGTAGTTGAGCAGCTAAAAGTAGACAAAGTCCTGGGGCACAGTGAAAAACTATTTGAATGCTTTCACCCTTTCTTGGACTTTTGGGATGCAAAGCAGCCTCCTCTCATTGATGCTGCTTCTCTTGCTTTCTGTTCGTACATGGCTGAAGGGGTCACTCCATACTGTGACAAAATTTGCTTTGGAAGAGCTCCAACGCCGAAAATTACAAGACAGGAATGAGGTGATCAATTTTGATCACATAAAAGCAGTACTTAAAGATGAAAATTGGCCAAATCTTTGTTGAAATCTGGTGTCAGTAAATCACAAGAAGTTGAGGAGCAAAAAAAAAGCTCACAGAATTGGCCAGACATCTTCTCCTCCAGTTGGCTGTTCAAAACGGAAGAGGACAGGTGTGTTTTGCTGACTTGAAATGCTCGGATATTGGAAAAGCACAGAAGGAAGGGGATGGATACGTGCTGCTTGTGGCAGAAGGAAAAACTATTCCGCGTTTCTGGAGCAGCAGGTATTTTTTGCTCTGATGATGAATTTGAACTTTTGAACACATTCATCACAGATATACGACCATTATTTGATCCCAAAATGGACCAAGTGTTCTGCCGTCTTCTGGAGACCGAGCTTCTGTTGGAGAAATAGGTGACTTTTTGAAAGATGCTTGGGTTGACTTTGGTTCCATTGTGAGTTTGGATTTGGGCAAAAAAATGACTTTCACATTGATCAGAAAAACAATTATCAGTAAATCAAGAGAAGAAGGGATCAACAGAGATGAAAAACATGACATGGCTGTTCACATGGATCACAGTGTGCAAACTGCCGATCGACATTATGATGTGAGCACCGGTTCAAAACTGACAGCAAAATTCCGTACAGTCTTTGCCCATTTTCATGACCCTTTAGACTCTGATGAAGAGGAAAACCAGGATGATATCTTGCCCTCCAGCAAAATAAATCAGGCTATTCATCTCTTAAATTGCATCCC
>JADBJO010002144.1:320055-338605 GCA_016801955.1 Conus betulinus | reverse complement strand
TCTAAGTCCAAAAATAAGGAAGGATCACAAATAGACAAATCCAAGTGAGTCAAGGAACCAAGGAGAACAAAAGGTCGGTGAGCCTGAATTCAGAAGACAGAGATCATGATCCGATATAAAATCCTCAAGAACTTTCCCTTGGGAATTAGTACAGTTACTTCCCCACTGTGGAGAATGACCATTCAAGTCACCTAATAAAAGAAATGGACGAGGGAGTTGAGAAATTAAACCATCCAACTGACTCTTTGAAATCACAAAAGATGGAGACAGATACAACAGCATATCGTAACTGCCTTGTTTTAACGAGATACGAGCAGCCACTGCCTCCAGATCCGTCTGAAGTGGAATATCCGTATAAAGTACCGAATTATGAATATAAAGCGAAACACCTCTCCTTGAAAAGTCTGCAGAAGCTGGCTTGTGTATGCAGGAGAAACCAGTAATCTCATGCTTCTTACTTGCAGTTTAAAAGGGTTTCCTGAAGAGCAATTATCAAAGATCTATACTCTGCCAACAATAGCTCAAGGTCCCGACCATTTGCTTTAACTCCCCTTATGTTCCACTGGAGTATGTCCATGTAAGGTTATTAAAAGAATATCTATCAGCCCTCTTCCCCAGAAACTTCACTATCCATCAAAGAACTAAAACGGTTCTTCAAGACAAGATCAGAAGCCGATGCTCCTGATAAATTTCTAAGTTTGTTTGTTGCCATGCTTGGAGTTTGCTCTTACTGGACTGAAACCTGCTGCACACCAAATATCTGACTTCGAGATTTTCCCCTAAGAGGATCTGGAGTCCGAAAAGGACGCTCCTCACTGCGTGCCTGTCTCGTATTGCTGTTGTTGACTTGTGAGCGAGGGGACAACTCTTTCCTCCGATCCTTCACCCCTGACCTCTGGTCCACAGTACTTTGTACAACTGAAACACCTCTTCCCTCACCAGCAGGGACAGAAGCCTGTTGTACATTGCTGGTCGGAACACTATTGCATTTCTGAGTCAAAACCTCAACTGATTGCTCAAGTGTAGTAAGCCGATCCAAAACCGATGACAACAATTCTGTCAATTTCTTCTCCAGAGCAGTGAATGGAGCTGCTCCCAGATCATCACCCGATGACCGGTTCGCAGAATCGTTGACCACTTCTGTGCATAAGTAGAAGTCGAAGGAGTCCTAGCTTCCACTAATCTTCTAGCCTCAGTAAAGGAACATTTTCTCTCAATCTTTACTTTCTGAATCTCGCATTCCTTTTTCCACACTGGGCAACTTTTTGAATTTGCTGGATGGTCACCCTTACAATTGACACAGTATACAGCACTGACACAAGATTCCTCATGCTTCTTCTGCCCACAATCACGACAAACCTCCTGACCCCGACAAGCTCGGCTGGAATGCCCAAAGCGTTGGCACTTGAAACATCGCAAAGGAGATGGCACAAAAGGCGTAACTTTCACTCGGATATAACCCACTTTGACGAACTCCGGAGGAGATGACATAGCAAAAGTCAAGAATAGCGTGTTGGTTTCAATTAAGTCACTTCCTTTAGAGATTTTAACTCTATGGACCTGCAGAACACCCTGGCTTTCCATCTCAGTCCGAATTTCCGATTCAGCAACTCCAGCCAAGTCAGCACATCTGATTACCCCTTTCGAGTAGTTGAGAAAGGGGTGAATGGAAACCTTAACTGTGATATCCATGAGCCGAGAACCATCCCTTTTCAGTAGCAACCGAGACGCCGCTTCCATAGCACAGTTAACAAGGTAGCTACCAGATCGGAGTCTCTTAATCATTTTGAATCCTGTGGACGAGACTCCCTCAAACCACTTGCAAACAGCGAACGGAGAAATCCCAGCAATGGATTCTTTGGGGTCTTTTGCTTCCACTAGAAGGAAGCTGGCCATGCGTTTTGGATACCCTTTCTCTTTGCCACTTCCCTTATCTCATTATCTGAATCTGAATCTCTATTCGTAATCTCGTCCATACACTTGCCATGTCCATCATCGTTTCTTCTCTTTTGTTTGGAGGTATTTGTTTAGAATTCATAATAAGGGGAAAAAACTTTCACTCCCCTACTCCCCACCCGCCATCGAGTGCCCACAAAGGCGATGCCCCTAAGCAATCCTCTAGCAAGGGAAACACCAGGGTTATAGCGAAGGTATATACACTGCGTGACACGCGCTCCACCCCATTCACCAGGCTCATGACCAACTGTCGAGAACGAACAGGAGGCCACTCACCTGGCTTCCGGAGCAAGCAACGTGCCACACAGTTTGACCCATGCCATGCCCACACTGTGGAGGCGACCGATTGACAGCATTGGGCCCCATGCTGCCCCCCGTCTAGGGAAAGGCCGGGCCAAAGTGGCGTGTTGAGGGGCGCAGATCCCACTCGGGTCCCTCTCAACCACCAGGACACCATTCTCTCCCCCGACACGGGTCGCACCGCACGGTCAACACGGTGGAGCAAGAGGTCACAGAGAAAACAGAGAAAGTGCTATAGAAGACTTGTGATCAAAGGAAAAGAATAGGATAACGACCCATAAAGGCAGAAGATAGACGAAACAGAAAACTGCAGATTATTAAGGAGAATGTTCAAAGAGAAATGCAGGTGAAAGAACCATGGGTAGACAGAAAAAACACAAAAAAACAGAGAAAAAGAAAGCCCACCTAAAACAAAGTCCCACCCTCAAGGGGCACAAGAGGGTGACCCTGAGAACTAAAATAAGACACCCCACCCAGGTCCCCCAGGGCAGACCCCGGTGGGGGTATCCCCAAGTGAAAAATAGAAACAATCAGAAGGGTAACAAAAGAGAATTAAACTAAAGCCCACAAAAGATAAAGAACTAGGCCCTCGTATCTCCAGAAACTATACAAAGGAGATACCCCGTTACGCTGGAGACGGGAAACCAAGTTAAACAGAAACAGTCATTTCAACAATACAAAGCGATCAATGCTCTCAAAAGGAAAGTCTGTAGATGTGTCCTAACTTATACGGATGGAATGGGTGGTGTCTGCAGGTGTCTGACTGTCTGACTCTCACACACAGAAATTATGGATGCATGCACGACTTTTTCTAAATCACATACACACACCCACTCACCCAAACATTGACAGCCAGGCAACAGAACAACACTTTTTTTTGTTTTATGCTGCCTGAGCCATCCGACAAACATACATAATAATCGCAAGAACATAGAAAGTCGGCACGCCAACCACAAGGGCGTACACACAAACTATATGTATATATTAATATTTCAAATACGTCAAACAGGGCGCACGACACAAAATATATCTATAAATAATTCGCTATATCGCTGCTGGTTCCAACGACGATGAAGGCGGCGACGACGACGACGGACGACGACGAAGATGAAGACGACGAGACGACGAAGATGAAGACGACAACGTCTACAGCGTCAAGTCTGACACGGAACTTGCAGAACGTCAGAGAGCTGTGGCTCAAAAAAAAAAAAAAACTAGCACTCACGGCGTCTCTGCCGGCGACAGGGTGACAGTGTCACACAGGCTGTGGCTCACACACACACACAGAAGCACAGAACGCAGCGACGGCCTCGCCAACAGGTCGCTGGTTCAAAAACTTGGGAGCGGCGCTCTGGCTTGGCAGCAGTGGCGTCTCCAGCCCAACTGGCTCAGCGGGTAGTCGGTCCCGGCGCAGTGGCAGGTAGGGTAGATTGTCGGCACTCAGGCCGACCTCTCCACACCGACACACGGTGGAGAAGAAGGGGTAGACACATCTACGAGCCCCTGACCCTCAAACGTGGCAGCCAGTCCTCCTCAGTCCAGGGAACACATCTACCTGGGGGAAACTGATTAACTACCTTGATTATCATGGCTACTACTCTTTGCAATCACGACTATATTCATATTCATTAGCCACATCATATTCCACTAGAACTTGAGACAAACATCAAATACTGCAACATTCCTTTTTTCCGGAATAATAACACATCATTCCTTTTCCGGAATCATAGCACTACACAGTAAAGGACTTCAATATAAACCTCTCAGAGTCTAGTTTTCCAAACTGGGGAAAGATTCCCACTTAGACCCTCTTCAATAAACCATGAATACAATTCATTACACACACTTAATGATTACTTTTCAACAAACTATAAATGTCTTTCGCCGTGTCACAATTTTCATTTCTTTTCTTGTACAGTAACAAGAATGTTCATTTCAATTCATACAATGACCAGATTTTAAAAGGAATTTTTTTTCCCAAAAGATTCAACTACTTCAATACAGGTAAAGGAAATATTTCCACACACTCTTGTTTACCCAACACACAACTATTCAATATTCATATTAAGAGTGAATTAAATACTCATCCACTCAAAATCAAAAACCACCATATAGAAGATATGTAAAGTCTCTGTCGCTCACTCTGGGCGCTTATTATTCATAGCATCAAAACTCTCCCTCTTCTCGCAAACACATTAGAATAAGACTTTTTTTTCATCATGAAGTTCATAACTAGTTAAGTCATAGAATAAACATTTTTTTTTTTTTTTTTTTTTCTGAAAAACACTTCCTTTAACACTCGCTTCATCTATTCATGTTTTTCCGACAGCATTTCGTTTTGTTACCCTATCCAGTCATAGGACAATAGAACACAGCAAATGTTTTTTCTTTTCTAAACCAAACCTTCACAAGTGCGCTGAGGAAGTTTCAGTCGCTCCTAAACGGGAATACGGTTTCGGTTTGCTAACAAATAAATATTGAATGATGAATACCTGACTGCCACAAAAAAAAACAGCTGGGTCCCTCTTTGGCCTTCTGGAATGCTGCGGAGCCGGAATCACTGCAGAGACTGCCTAACCGGTTCAGCTCACCCCGGCTTTAACGGCGCGCAGGTGAGTAGCAGTCAGGTAAACTTTTCAACTGGCTTCCGGAGGACTACCTTCTGGTTAGCACGGTTGCATGGAAATTTGTGACCGGACGGGAAACGGTCCGTCACAATACTCCCCCTCCTCAAAAAAAAACAATGACGGAATTGTTTTTTGAAGAAGTAAACAAACAGCAGAAAACACAAACCCAGAAATCACACATCGACACGACGGTAAAAGAAGCCGCTCATGAAGCAGGTCATGGAATCCTTCCATGAACTCCCACACGACAGAATAATACAAGTTGTCGTCCCAATGAACTCTTAATCCCTTTCACATGCTAGCTTGTTGCTGACCTCATGGACAGCCTCTCCATACCCACACAGGGTAGAGACTACACATATCTACTGACCACTTGGTCAGCCTCTCCATACCCCAACAAGGTAGAGACTACACATATCTACTGACCACTCGGTCAGCCTCTCCATACCCCAACAGGGTAGAGACAATGGCTGGGCATGGGCTGCACCCCACACCTAGATGGCAATGCACATACGATGTCTACTGACCACTTGGTAAGCCTCTCCATACCACACAGGGTAGAGACCACACATGTCTACTGACCACTTGGTCAGCCTCTCCATACCCCAACAGGGTAGAAACAACGACTAAACATTTCCACTCAATACTACTGTACGCCTTCTCACGATTCAGCAACTTTCGACTAGCAAACACGACTGGGTGAAGAAAATCATTCTCCTGAAGCAATACAGTGCCCAAACCAACAGAACTAGCATCAGTCCTGAGAACAAAAGGATTACGCAGTCTAGGTAACAACACACAGGTGCAGAAGACAAGATTCCCTGAATCTTCCTCAAAGCTTCAGCACACTCAGGAGTAAAAAAAAAAGACCTGAAATCAACGCAGAAACGACACGTACAATCTTTCTTCCTGACGAACACAACTGGAGATGCACACGGACTATTCGATGGCTCAATAATACCAAGATCCAACATGATACCAATCTCTCTCTCAACAATCTCTTTTGCAGAAAAGGGTGTATCATAACATTTCTTTCTAACAAGGACATCTGTTGTAAGAGGGATCTGTAACAGTACATCACCTGAGAAAGAACCTGACTTGGGAGTCGAAACATCCTGAAAATCATCAAAGATTGCACGCAACTCCCTGGTACTTTCTTCAGACAAAGTACAATCAAACCGTACAGAACGAACATCTTCAACTGGCATAGAAGACGCCATGGGAACAGTTAAAGTTGGAATTGGTAGTGTCATCACAGTCCTGTACGACACCAACTGTACGAACCACTTTACAAACAGTACAAACAGACTCCAGAGAGGGATCCATAGAAAGACCAACTCCTGAAGAACACTCAAGAGAAACCTGTTCCTGCTCACAAGCCAAGGGCGCTGTCTCTGACCAAGGCACTGAAGTACCTTGTGAAAGAACTGTAGGTACAACAACATCAGAAGTAGTCGCAGCAGACACATCAGAAGACGTTAACTGAAAGCAAGATTTCGATGACTCATCCTGCAGTTTCTGAACAAGGTTAGAACGGGAAATCAGATCATCAGGGATCTGACACATGAGTTTCTTGTCTAAATGTTTAGCTCTAGCCCTGGTAACGGCAGCTAAAGAGAAGGGTTCATCAGTCACATCACTGGAAGCACTGCCTTCACAGACACAAGGAATATTACCCTATGATGAGATCTGCGACAGGACTGTCTAGGACACACAGCAGGTTAGATCACCTTCAAAGTAAGGACAACTGACAGAAACTGTAGCTAGTGAAATTCATCCACACGTCCTCCAAAAGAAACGCAGTTCACTGTAGTACCTAGCATCTGGCTATCGGAAACTAGTCTCTTGCGAACACCACAGATGGTAGCACCAGTGTCACGCAATACAGAACTTAAAGTGCCATTAACAGAAACCAGATTCTAAGTTCAACTTTCCCTGTGAATTCACCTGCAGGTAAACAAGCGAATGGGAAGCGAATAATCGAACAAGCAGCAGTAGAAATGTTTGTCAGCTGACTTGTCGACGACAGTTGAACTGTCAGTTACAAAGGGGCACTTATCGGGATGACTCAGATTACAAATTTTACATGGGTTTTACCTGACTTCCAAGAACATTTGGAAGCCACATGCCCTGTCTTTTTACAAAGAAAACAGACAACACTGGGAGACTGGGAAAATGTATTTCCTGATGAACCTCTAGTGATTGAATACTGACGAGCACCACGACCACGGGAAACGGATACCACTACTTTGACTAGCTGGGGTGCTGGGATTCTGAACAACAGGACGAGAGGCAAAGTACCTGCGACCTCTATCTGACTGACCATGGAATGGAGGTCTATCTGACTGTCCAGAAGTACTATGAGAAACAGAAGCAAAAAAATATTTACATCAGCCTTTCTGGAAAGGCGCTTAGTCGGATGGGCACGCCTGTATGACTCAGCAGACTTGATCATAGCATCAAATGTTTTTTCATCTTTTTCACACAGAAAAGTAGCCAAATCCTTAGAAACACATTCTAACAACTGCTCTCTCAGAATAAGATCAACAAGACCCTGAAAAAATTTCTCGATCTTGGACAACGAAATCCAACGATCAAGAAGGCGTCTAAGTTCCACTGAAAAGTTTCAAATGGTTCATCTGCACTAGGCTTTGACTCACGAAAACGCTTTACGAAAACCGTCTGGAGTACACTGGAATTTCTTCAACAAACTTTCTTTCAACAGCTCATAAGAAACTACATTATTTTCTGCCAGACTGTGATAAAGCGTGAGAGCTAAACCTTCAAGTAATGCAGAGAGGTAAGTGACCCAAAGACTTTCTGACCAGCCTAGAGAACGAGCATGGGTTTCGAAACTGAACAGATAACTATCAATGTCATCGGTTCTTTCTTTAAAGGGAGGCAATTTGGGAAAGGTAGGACGAGGGGCGTTAGACCTGGGTACGCCAGTACTTTGACTTTGACTGTCCTCACCTGAAATTGATGCCTGATCTTTTTCACGAGAAATTTCTAACTGTATCCTTTTAGTTTCTTCCATCTCGTGTGCTCTCTTGGTTTCTTCTATTTGTTCTAATCTTCTAGTTTCCTCTTGGACTCTTTTAGTTTCTTCTATCTCCTTAATTTTTAACTCTCTTCTCTTTTAGTTTCTTCTATCTCCTTAATTTTTAACTCTTTTCTTTTAGTTCTTCTATCTCCTTAATTTTTAACTCCTCTCTTTATGGTTCTTCCTGCATTTGTCTCACTCTGATTCTCTCTTCTCTTTCTAAATCTTGCGCACACATCTTTCAACATAGTCTAATAAAGCCCGCTCTTCAAGACCAAATGCCTTACCACGTTGTAAGTATTTAGTGAAAATTTTATCCTCGTCCACAGAAGTCATATTGAAACACTAAGCCAGTGGACCAAATACAATCAAAAGATAGTTTAGACACTATGTCCTCTGAAATATATTTCAAAGGGGTTATTATTTTTCAGACAAAAATTTATATCTATCACACTTTAAAAAACTACGACTAATTTTGAAAGGGAACGAAACGACAGTAATAACAGAGCTTAACGGGTTTGGGAAACGCACTTAGCAATCAATGATAGGTAATAAACAAATGCATCAATCAATAACAGCAATAATGAACAAACATATGCAGAAATCAATCAATGGAAAAAGCATATGCATAAGTCAATCAACAATGAATGAACATATGCATAAATCAATCAGCGATCAATACACATATGCACATATGAATCAATACAGTCTTGTTTTCTTTTTTTTTTTTATTTGGTGGGGGGGGGGGGGGGGGGGGGGGGGGGGGGGGGGGGAGGGGAGTTATCTTTTTTTTTTTTTTTAAATGGCCCAGGCAGCCAACCATACACACATTCATTCAAGAGAAAGAACCCTAAGAACGCTATAGGAGCAACAATATCCCCCAGATAGAAACAATCAGAAGGGTAACAAAAGAGAATAAACTAAAGCCCACAAAGATAAAGAACTAGGCCCTCGTATCTCCAGAAACTATACAAAGGAGATACCCCGTTACGCTGGAGAGAACCAAGTTATAAAGAAAACTTCAACAATCAAAGCAATCAATGCTCTCAAAAGGAAACTGTAGATGTGTCCTAACTTAATAACTGGGAGATACTACAAGGGGTCACAAAAGAAAAATCCTAACCCTAGCACAATTTTGAAGGTAAATGCGAAAAGTTCTACAGGATCACCAGATGTTACGGATGGAATGGGTGGTGTCTGCAGGTGTCTGACTGTCTGACTCACACACAGAAATTATGGATGCATGCACGACTTTTTCTAAATCACATACACACACCCACTCACCCAAATTGACAGCCAGGCAACAGAACAACACTTTTTTTTTTGTTTTATGCTGCCTGAGCCATCCGACAAACATACATTAATCGCAAGAACATAGAAAGTCGGCACGCCAACCACAAGGCGTACACACAAACTATATGTATATATTAATATTTCAAATACGTCAAACAGGGCGCACGACACAAAATATATCTATAAATAATTCGCTATTATCGCTGCTGGTTCCAACGACGATGAAGGCGGTGACGACGACGACGGAACGACGAAGATGAAGACGACGAGACGACGAAGATGAAGGCGACAACGTCTACAGCGTCAAGTCTGACACGGAACTTGCAGAACGTCAGAGCTGTAGCTCAAAGAAAAAAAAAAACTAGCACTAGCACTCACGGCGTCTCTGCCAGCGACAGGGTGACAGTGTCACACAGGAGCTGTGGCTCACACACACACAGAAGCACAGAACGCAGCGACGGCCTCGCCAACAGGTCGCTGGTTCAAAAACTTGGGAGCGGCGCTCTGGCTTGGCAGCAGTGGCGTCTCCAGCCCAACTGGCTCAGCGGGTAGTCGGTCCCGGGCGCAGTGGCAGGTAGGGTAGATTGTCGGCACTCACGCCGACCTCTCCACACCGACACACGGTGGAGAAGAAGGGGGTAGACACATCTACGAGCCCCTGACCCTCAAACGTGGCAGCCAGTCCTCCTCAGTCCAGGGAACACATCTACCTGGGGGAAACTGATTAACTACCTTGATTATCATGGCTACTACTCTTTGCAATCACGACTATATTCATATTCATTAGCCACATCATATTCCACTAGAACTTGAGACAAACATCAAATACTGCAACATTCCTTTTTCCGGAATAATAACACATCATTTCCTTTTCCGGAATCATAGCACTACACAGTAAAGGACTTCAATATAAACCTCTCAGAGTCTAGTTTTCCAAAAACTGGGGAAAGATTCCCACTTAGACCCTCTTCAATAAACCACGAATACAATTCATTACACACACTTAATGATTACTTTTCAACAAACAAACTATAAATGTCTTTCGCCGTGTCACAAATTTTCATTTCTTTTCTTGTACAGTAACAAGAATGTTCATTTCAATCCATACAATGACCAGATTTTAAAAGGAATTTTTTTTTCCCAAAAGATTCAACTACTTCAATACAGGTAAAGGAAATATTTCCACACACTCTTGTTTACCCAACACACACAACTATTCAATATTCATATTAAGAGTGAATTAAATACTCATCCACTTCAAAATCAAACCACCATATAGAAGATATGTAAAGTCTCTGTCGCTCACTCTGGGCGCTTATTATTCATAGCATCAAAACTCTCCCTCTTCTCGCAAACCACATTAGAATAAGACCTTTTTTTTCATCATGAAGTTCATAACTAGTTAAGTCATAGAATAAACATTTTTTTTTTTTTTTTTTTTTTCTGGAAAAACACTTCCTTTAACACTCGCTTCATCTATCTACATGTTTTCCGACAGCATTTCGTTTTGTTACCCTATCCAGTCATAGGACAATAGAACACAGCAAATGTTTTTCTTTTCTAAACCAAACCTTCACAAGTGCGCTGAGGAAGTTTCAGTCGCTCCTAAACGGGAATACGGTTTTCGGGTTTGCTAACAAATAAATATTGAATGATGAATACCTGACTGCCAAAAAAAAAAACAGCTGGGTCCCTCTTTGGCCTTCTGGAATGCTGCGGAGCCGGAGTCACTGCAGAGACTGCCTAACCGGTTCAGCTCACCCGCTTTAACGGCGCGCAGGTGAGTAGCAGTCAGGTAAACTTTTCAACTGGCTTCCGGAGGACTACCTTCTGGTTAGCACGGTTGCATGGAAATTTGTGACCGGACGGGAAACGGTCCGTCACAATACTCCCCCCTCCTCAAAAAAACAATGACGGAATTGTTTTTTGAAGAAGTAAACAAACAGCAGAAAACACAAACCCAGAAATCACACATCGACACGACGGTAAAAGAAGCCGCTCATGGAAGCAGGTCATGGAATCCTTTCATGAACTCCCACACGACAGAATAATACAAGTTGTCGTCCCAATGAACTCTTAATCCCTTTCACATGCTAGCTTGTTGCTGACCTCATGGACAGCCTCTCCATACCCACACAGGGTAGAGACTACACATATCTACTGACCACTTGGTCAGCCTCTCCATACCCCAACAAGGTAGAGACTACACATATCTACTGACCACTCGGTCAGCCTCTCCATACCCCAACAGGGTAGAGACAATGGCTGGGCATGGGCTGCACCCCACACATGGCAATGCACATACGATGTCTACTGACCACTTGGTAAGCCTCTCCATACCACACAGGGTAGAGACCACACATGTCTACTGACCACTTGGTCAGCCTCTCCATACCCCAACAGGGTAGAAACAACGACTAAACATTTCCACTCAATACTACTGTACGCCTTCTCACGATTCAGCAACTTTCGACTAGCAAACACGACTGGGTGAAGAAAAATCATTCTCCTGAAGCAATACAGTGCCCAAACCAACAGAACTAGCATCAGTCCTGAGAACAAAAGGATTACGCAGTCTAGGTAACAACACACAGGTGCAGAAGACAAGATTCCCTGAATCTTCCTCAAAGCTTCAGCACACTCAGGAGTAAAAAAAAAAAGACCTGAAATCAACGCAGAAACGACACGTACAATACAATCTTTCTTCCTGACGAACACAACTGGAGATGCACACGGACTATTCGATGGCTCAATAATACCAAGATCCAACATGATACCAATCTCTCTCTCAACAATCTCTTTTGCAGAAAAGGGTGTATCATAACATTTCTTTCTAACAAGGACATCTGTTGTAAGAGGGATCTGTAACAGTACATCACCTGAGAAAGAACCTGACTTGGGAGTCGAAACATCCTGAAAATCATCAAAGATTGCACGCAACTCCCTGGTACTTTCTTCAGACAAAGTACAATCAAACCGTACAGAACGAACATCTTCAACTGGCATAGAAGACGCCATGGGAACAGTTAAAGTTGGAATTGGTAGTGTCATCACAGTCCTGTACGACACCAACTGTACGAACCACTTTACAAACAGTACAAACAGACTCCAGAGAGGGATCCATAGAAAGACCAACTCCTGAAGAACACTCAAGAGAAACCTGTTCCTGCTCACAAGCCAAGGGCGCTGTCTCTGACCAAGGCACTGAAGTACCTTGTGAAAGAACTGTAGGTACAACAACATCAGAAGTAGTCGCAGCAGACACATCAGAAGACGTTAACTGAAAGCAAGATTTCGATGACTCATCCTGCAGTTTCTGAACAAGGTTAGAACGGGAAATCAGATCATCAGGGATCTGACACATGAGTTTCTTGTCTAAATGTTTAGCTCTAGCCCTGGTAACGGCAGCTAAAGAGAAGGGTTCATCAGTCACATCACTGGAAGCACTGCCTTCACAGACACAAGGAATATTACCTATGATGAGATCTGCGACAGGACTGTCTAGGACACAGCAGGTTAGATCACCTTCAAAGTAAGGACAACTGACAGAAACTGTAGCTAGTGGAAATTCATCCACACGTCCTCCAAAAGAAACGCAGTTCACTGTAGTACCTAGCATCTGGCTATCGGAAACTAGTCTCTTGCGAACACCACAGATGGTAGCACCAGTGTCACGCAATACAGAACTTAAAGTGCCATTAACAGAACCAGATTCTAAGTTCAACTTCCCTGTGAATTCACCTGCAGGTAAACAAGCGAATGGGAAGCGAATAATCGAACAAGCAGCAGTAGAAGTGTTTGTCAGCTGACTTGTCGACGACAGTTGAACTGTCAGTTACAAAGGGGCACTTATCGGGATGACTCAGATTACAAATTTTACATGGGTTTTTACCTGACTTCCAAGAACATTTGGAAGCCACATGCCCTGTCTTTTTAAAAGAAAACAGACAACACTGGGAGACTGGGAAAATGTATTTCCTGATGAACCTCTAGTGATTGAATACTGACGAGCACCACGACCACGGGAACGGATACCACTACTTTGACTAGCTGGGGTGCTGGGATTCTGAACAACAGGACGAGAGGCAAAGTACCTGCGACCTCTATCTGACTGACCACGGAATGGAGGTCTATCTGACTGTCCAGAAGTACTATGAGAAACAGAAGCAAAAATATTTACATCAGCCTTTCTGGAAAGGCGCTTAGTCGGATGGGCACGCCTGTATGACTCAGCAGACTTGATCATAGCATCAAATGTTTTTTCATCTTTTTCACACAGAAAAGTAGCCAAATCCTTAGAAACACATTCTAACAACTGCTCTCTCAGAATAAGATCAACAAGACCCTGAAAAAATTTCTCGATCTTGGACAACGAAATCCAACGATCAAGAAGGCGTCTAAGTTCCACTGAAAAAGTTTCAAATGGTTCATCTGCACTAGGCTTTGACTCACGAAAACGCTTACGAAAACCGTCTGGAGTACACTGGAATTTCTTCAACAAACTTTCTTTCAACAGCTCATAAGAAACTACATTATTTTCTGCCAGACTGTGATAAAGCGTGAGAGCTAAACCTTCAAGTAATGCAGAGAGGTAAGTGACCCAAAGACTTTCTGACCAGCCTAGAGAACGAGCATGGGTTTCGAAACTGAACAGATAACTATCAATGTCATCGGTTCTTTTTTTAAAGGGAGGCAATTTGGGAAAGGTAGGACGAGGGGCGTTAGACCTGGGTACGCCAGTACTTTGACTTTGACTGTCCTCACCTGAAATTGATGCCTGATCTTTTTCACGAGAAATTTCTAACTGTATCCTTTTAGTTTCTTCCATCTCGTGCTGCTCTTGGTTTCTTCTATTTGTTCTAATCTTCTAGTTTCCTCTTGGACTCTTTTAGTTTCTTCTATCTCCTTAATTTTTAACTCCTCTCTTTTAGTTTCTTCTATCTCCTTAATTTTTTAACTCTTTTCTTTTAGTTTCTTCTATCTCCTTAATT
The DNA here is from genome assembly GCA_016801955.1 of Conus betulinus. Lineage (NCBI taxonomy): Eukaryota > Metazoa > Mollusca > Gastropoda > Neogastropoda > Conidae > Conus > Conus betulinus. The sequence continues at coordinate 324,395 of JADBJO010002144.1, read as the reverse complement.
TTTAACTCTCTCTTTATGGTTCTTCCTGCATTTGTCTCACTCTGATCTCTCTCTTCTCTTTCTAAATCTTGCGCAACACATCTTTCAACATAGTCTAATAAAGCCCGCTCTTCAAGACCAAATGCCTTACCACGTTGTAAGTATTTAGTGAAAATTTTATCCTCGTCCACAGAAGTCATATTGAAACACTAAGCCAGTGGACCAAATACAATCAAAAGATAGTTTAGACACTATGTCCTCTGAAATATATTTCAAAGGGGTTATTATTTTTCAGACAAAAATTTATATCTATCACACTTTAAAAAACTACGACTAATTTTGAAAGGGAACGAAACGACAGTAATAACAGAGCTTAACGGGTTGGGAAACGCACTTAGCAATCAATGATAGGTAATAACAAATGCATGCATCATCAATAACAGCAATAATGAACAAACATATGCAGAAATCAATCAATGAAAAAAGCATATGCATAAGTCAATCAACAATGAATGAACATATGCATAAATCAATCAGCGATCAATACACATATGCACATATGAATCAATACAGTCTTGTTTTCTTTTTTTTTATTTGGGGGGGGGGGGGGGGGGGGGAGTTATCTTTTTTTTTTTTTTTAAATGGCCCAGGCAGCCAACCATACACACATTCATTCAAGAGAAAGAACCCTAAGAACGCTATAGGAGCAACAATATCCCCAAGTGAAAAAGATAGAAACATCAGAAGGGTAACAAAAGAGAATTAAACTAAAGCCCACAAAAGATAAAGAACTAGGCCCTCGTATCTCCAGAAACTATACAAAGGAGATACCCCGTTACGCTGGAGACGGGAAACCAAGTTAAACAGAAACAGTCATTCAACAATACAAAGCGATCAATGCTCTCAAAAGGAAAGTCTGTAGATGTGTCCTAACTTAATAACTGGGGACACTACAAGGGGTCACAAAAGAAATCCTAACCCTAGCACAATTTTGAAGGTAAATGCGAAAAGTTCTACAGGATCACCAGATGTTACGGATGGAATGGGTGGTGTCTGCAGGTGTCTGACTGTCTGACTCACACACAGAAATTATGGATGCATGCACGACTTTTTCTAAATCACATACACACACCCACTCACCCAAACATTGACAGCAGGCAACAGAACAACACTTTTTTTTTTTGTTTTATGCTGCCTGAGCCATCCGACAAACATACATTAATCGCAAGAACATAGAAAGTCGGCACGCCAACCACAAGGCGTACACACAAACTATATGTATATATTAATATTTCAAAATACGTCAAACAGGGCGCACGACACAAAATATATCTATAAATAATTCGCTATTATCGCTGCTGGTTCCAACGACGATGAAGGCGGTGACGACGACGACGACGGAACGACGAAGACGAAGACGACGAGACGACGAAGATGAAGGCGACAACGTCTACAGCGTCAAGTCTGACACGGAACTTGCAGAACGTCAGAGCTGTAGCTCAAAGAAAAAAAAAACTAGCACTCACGGCGTCTCTGCCGGCGACAGGGTGACAGTGTCACACAGGAGCTGTGGCTCACACACACACAGAAGCACAGAACGCAGCGACGGCCTCGCCAACAGGTCGCTGGTTCAAAAACTTGGGAGCGGCGCTCTGGCTTGGCAGCAGTGGCGTCTCCAGCCCAACTGGCTCAGCGGGTAGTCGGTCCCGGGCGCAGTGGCAGGTAGGGTAGATTGTCGGCACTCACGCCGACCTCTCCACACCGACACACGGTGGAGAAAGGGGGTAGACACATCTACGAGCCCCTGACCCTCAAACGTGGCAGCCAGTCCTCCTCAGTCCAGGGAACACATCTACCTGGGGGAAACTGATTAACTACCTTGATTATCATGGCTACTACTCTTTGCAATCACGACTATATTCATATTCATTAGCCACATCATATTCCACTAGAACTTGAGACAAACATCAAATACTGCAACATTCCTTTTTCCGGAATAATAACACATCATTTCCTTTTCCGGAATCATAGCACTACACAGTAAAGGACTTCAATAAACCTCTCAGAGTCTAGTTTTCCAAACTGGGGAAAGATTCCCACTTAGACCCTCTTCAATAAACCACGAATACAATTCATTACACACACTTAATGATTACTTTCAACAAACTATAAATGTCTTTCGCCGTGTCACAAATTTTCATTTCTTTTCTTGTACAGTAACAAGAATGTTCATTTCAATCCATACAATGACCAGATTTTAAAAGGAATTTTTTTTCCCAAAAGATTCAACTACTTCAATACAGGTAAAGGAAATATTTCCACACACTCTTGTTTACCCAACACGCAACTATTCAATATTCATATTAAGAGTGAATTAAATACTCATCCACTTCAAAATCAAAACCACCATATAGAAGATATGTAAAGTCTCTGTCGCTCACTCTGGGCGCTTATTATTCATAGCATCAAAACTCTCCCTCTTCTCGCAAACCACATTAGAATAAGACCTTTTTTTTCATCATGAAGTTCATAACTAGTTAAGTCATAGAATAAAATTTTTTTTTTTTTTTTTTTTCTGGAAAACACTTCCTTTAACACTCGCTTCATCTATTCATGTTTTCCGACAGCATTTCGTTTTGTTACCCTATCCAGTCATAGGACAATAGAACACAGCAAATGTTTTTCTTTTCTAAACCAAACCTTCACAAGTGCGCTGAGGAAGTTTCAGTCGCTCCTAAACGGGAATACGGTTTCGGTTTGCTAACAAATAAATATTGAATGATGAATACCTGACTGCCACAAAAAAAAACAGCTGGGTCCCTCTTTGGCTTCTGGAATGCTGCGGAGCCGGAATCACTGCAGAGACTGCCTAACCGGTTCAGCTCACCCGGCTTTAACGGCGCGCAGGTGAGTAGCAGTCAGGTAAACTTTTCAACTGGCTTCCGGAGGACTACCTTCTGGTTAGCACGGTTGCATGGAAATTTGTGACCGGACGGGAAACGGTCCATCACAATACTCCCCCTCCTCAAAAAAACAATGACGGAATTGTTTTTTGAAGAAGTAAACAAACAGCAGAAAACACAAACCCAGAAATCACACATCGACACGACGGTAAAAAAAGCCGCTCATGGAAGCAGGTCATGGAATCCTTCCATGAACTCCCACACGACAGAATAATACAAGTTGTCGTCCCAATGAACTCTTAATCCCTTTCACATGCTAGCTTGTTGCTGACCTCATGGACAGCCTCTCCATACCCACACAGGGTAGAGACTACACATATCTACTGACCACTTGGTCAGCCTCTCCATACCCCAACAAGGTAGAGACTACACATATCTACTGACCACTCGGTCAGCCTCTCCATACCCCAACAGGGTAGAGACAATGGCTGGGCATGGGCTGCACCCCACACCTAGATGGCAATGCACATACGATGTCTACTGACCACTTGGTAAGCCTCTCCATACCACACAGGGTAGAGACCACACATGTCTACTGACCACTTGGTCAGCCTCTCCATACCCCAACAGGGTAGAAACAACGACTAAACATTTCCACTCAATACTACTGTACGCCTTCTCACGATTCAGCAACTTTCGACTAGCAAACACGACTGGGTGAAGAAAATCATTCTCCTGAAGCAATACAGTGCCCAAACCAACAGAACTAGCATCAGTCCTGAGAACAAAAGGATTACGCAGTCTAGGTAACAACACACAGGTGCAGAAGACAAGATTCCCTGAATCTTCCTCAAAGCTTCAGCACACTCAGGAGTAAAAAAAAAAAAGACCTGAAATCAACGCAGAAACGACACGTACAATCTTTTTCCTGACGAACACAACTGGAGATGCACACGGACTATTCGATGGCTCAATAATACCAAGATCCAACATGATACCAATCTCTCTCTCAACAATCTCTTTTGCAGAAAAGGGTGTATCATAACATTTCTTTCTAACAAGGACATCTGTTGTAAGAGGGATCTGTAACAGTACATCACCTGAGAAAGAACCTGACTTGGGAGTCGAAACATCCTGAAAATCATCAAAGATTGCACGCAACTCCCTGGTACTTTCTTCAGACAAATTACAATCAAACCGTACAGAACGAACATCTTCAACTGGCATAGAAGACGCCATGGGAACAGTTAAAGTTGGAATTGGTAGTGTCATCACAGTCCTGTACGACACCAACTGTACGAACCACTTTACAAACAGTACAAACAGACTCCAGAGAGGGATCCATAGAAAGACCAACTCCTAAAGAACACTCAAGAGAAACCTGTTCCTGCTCACAAGCCAAGGGCGCTGTCTCTGACCAAGGCACTGAAGTACCTTGTGAAAGAACTGTAGGTACAA
>JADBJO010002144.1:297555-315055 GCA_016801955.1 Conus betulinus | reverse complement strand
TGAATTTGTGTCATTGATCCGTGAAATCAAAGTGAACTATTCCAATACAATTGTATTTCTAATCGACAAATGTTTATTTGGTGTTACAGAAGATGTTTTATATGTGTGTTCCTATGTGCCACCAGAAGGTTCACCTTACTATGTACACTTTGACATTGACAATGATATTAGCCCACTGGAAGAATGTATTTTTGATTGCATGCTTGAAATATAAAGATGCTTATGTAATGATTTCTGGTAATCTGAACAGTAGAACAGCAAGTGTTTCGCCAGACATACTAAATGACAGTGATGATTATGGTGTCAATGCTGGTAGTCATTCGGGGTCTTCTACCAGGAGATCAGCTGACAATGTGCTTAACAGTTATGGAAAATATTTGTTAAATATGTGTACTGCACTTGGTTTATACATCCTTAATGGTTTATGCGATGCAAAATTTTGATGGAAGTTATACCTATATATCTGATTCAGGAAATAGTGTCAACGATTATTTTTTATTATCTAAGGATTTTTTTCCCTTCGTTGTCTCTTCTTGCAAATTGATAGTTTCAGAAAGATTAGCATCTGATCTTTTTGTTTAAATCGTCGTTTTCTCCGTCCGTAGTGATACTATGTGGAGAGGCTGACTTTCAAGTCAGTAGTGCGTCGATGTTCAATGTGTATGTGCGATACTTTGGATGACGGTACCAGTGAAATATGTACAAGGAAACTGATTTGTTATAAAATTGTTGTGAAGGCTGTGTCGCCGAAAGACTTAAAACTCCTACAAGAAAATTTACGTGCGCTAATTGTACCACCTCATGTGTGTCGGTGGGCTGGGTTTATTGATGTGAACATTTAGATCAACTACACGTCGAATCGAAGTTTATTGTGTTCTATGGAACTTTGCTGAAATCGTGTTCGCCGGGGATTCAATGGTTTACTGTGCCTTGTGAATCTGCAGTTCTTCTTCTATGGATTGCTTTGCATTGTGGATCTGCGGTTCTTCTGCTATGGATTAATGTGCTTTGTGAATGTGAATCTGCGGTTCTTCTTCTGATAGTTCGACGTAATTTATTGTGCTTGCTGTGTGGAGAACATGTTTTTCTTCTTCTTCATCGCTTGTGTTTATGAACAGCCGTGCTTATTGTGTGGGGACCTTGGTTATCCTTCTTTTACGTTCTTTTAGTGTTGTAGACTGTGGCTTGAGTACTGTGGAACCGAGTGTGTTGACTGTATGTGAGACACTGTGGACGGCGCCGGCGAGATCTGTGAGTGATATCAAGATATGTAATATGAACGCTGATATCTGATAATTGAAGTTCCTATGTATTGATAGCTTGATCTATATGCTATGTAGTGACATATGTTGATTTGTACCAGTTCACATGAATGTATATTTTGATGGTTCAGGCAGCATAATTATAAAGAAAAAAAATTTAACTCGTGTGTTGCCTGGCTATCCATGTGCGTATGGTGTGGGTGTGTGTAGGGACTAATTATTACACGCATCCAAACTTTTGAGAACGGGAGTCAGACAGCAAAACACGCACCGCACACCATCCGTAACATCTGGTGACCCGAAGTTGAATTCATTTGCTATTAAATTCAGTATTACCTTAGTGGCAGCATTTTTTTTTGTGCCCTTATAATTGCCCAGTTAAAAAAAGGATAGGTCACGTTCACAGACTTTCCTTTGGAACAATTGAGTTGCGTTGTATTGTTTTGTTGTATGATTGTGTCTACTTTCTTTCCCGTCTCCAGCGTAACGGGGTATCTCCTTCTGTATAGTTTCTGGAGATACGAGGGCCTAGTTCCTAGTTCTTCCTTCCTTTGTGGGCTTTGATTTTATTACCTTCCGTTATATCTCTCTGATTATTTCTGTTTCTATCTTTACTTGGGGATTGTGTTGCTTCTTCAGCATTCTTAGGGTTCTTTTCTCTTGAATGCGTGAGTGTGTGAATGGCTGCCCTGAACCAGTTTAAAGAATTATTAGTTGTTTCATTTTGAATGCTTAGTGAAAAAAAAAAAAAAAAACAACAACAATACATTGATTATATTCGTTATTACTCTAATGTCATTGCTTGATTTATACTTGTTGCTGAAAATTTGGCATTGATTACCGATTGTGTTTTTCTTTCTTTCCATATCCCTGAAATCCTGTTTCATTTTTTATATCTATTTTTTCTGTTGGTGGGTTTGATAATACTTAGTCTTTTTAAGAGTGATTGTCGTAAATGTTTGTTTGAAAAAAAAAAAAAAAAAAAAGAATCCTCGTTGGAATTCATATATTTAAGTGGACAAGGGTTTCAAACCTTCTTGCTTGTGATAGCAATTGCTTGTGTGTGATAGCTTGACAGGATTGTGTTGTGTTGATCAATAGTGTGTGCATCGGGCTTGACAGGACATTGTTTCATATTTTCATAATGGCACAGAAGGCTAAGGAAGAAAGTCCTGTTGTGTCCTCTATGGACGAGGACAAAGTTTTCGCTAAATATTTACAACGAGGTAAGGTATGTGGTCTGGAGGGACAGGCTCTGTTGGACTATGTGGATAAATGTATTGCCCAAGACATAGAAAGAGAAGAAAGAATTAGGATTAAAGAATTTCAGTTGAAGGAGGTACAAATGCAAGAGAGGAACAAAAAGAATGCAAGAGGAAGAGGAAACAAAAAGAATGCAAGAGGAAACAAAAAGAGAGGAAACAAAAAGAATGCAAGAGAGAAGAGAAACAAAAAGAATGCAAGAGATAGAGGAAACTAAAAGAATACAGTTTCAAGTTACTCTCAGCAGAGTGCGGTCTCAGGACAGGACAGTGAGAGTCAGGGTTCTGGTTTTCCCAGGTTTAACGCCCCTCGCCCTACGTTTCCTAAGTTGCCCCCTTTTAAAGAAAGAACTGATGATATAGACAGTTACTTGTTTCGTTTTGAAACCCATGCTCGTTCCTTAGGTTGGTCAGAGGATTTGTGGGTCACATACCTTTCTGCTTTACTTGAGGGTTCCGCTTTAACTCTCTATCACAGTCTCGCTGAAAATAATGTTGTGTCATACGAGCTTTTGAAAGAGAGCTTGCTGAAAAAATTTCAATGTACCCAGATGGTTTTCGTAAGCGTTTTCGTGAAGCTAAACCTAGCTCAGATGAACCTTTCGAGACCTTTGCAGTTGAACTTAGACGTTTGTTTTGACCGTTGGGTCTCTTTGTCAAAAAGTGATAAGTCTTTTTGAGGGTCTGGTGGATCTTATCTTGCGTGAGCAGTTTTTTGGAGTGTGTCTCTAAGGACTTGGCTACTTTTTTGTGTGAAAAAGATGTGAAAATTTTTGATGAAATGATCAAGTCTGCAGAGTCATACAGACATGCTCATCCCACTAAGGTGCTTTCTAGGAAAAGCTGATGTAAACATTTTTGCTTCTGTTGGCTACAAAACTCCAGTCAATTTGATAGAAATCCATATCCTGATCAGTCTGATAGAACTCCATACTGTGGTCAGTCTGACAGACGAAACAGATACTCTACTTTTCAAAACAGTGGCCACTACTCTGGTTCCTCAGCTGATCATGAAAGTAACTTTGATGGTAGCTGTTATTGTGGTCATCAGAGCTTTGGTTACTCAGCTGGTCGTGGAAATAACTTTGGCGGTAGCCGTTATCGTGGTCGTGGCGCCCGTCATACCTCTGGCAGTAAGAGTCCCTCAGAAAGTGCTTCTGATCAGTTTGCAAGTGTTGTGTGTTTTTTGTGTAAAATGACAGGACATGTAGCTGCTAGGTGTCCATGGAAGTCAGGTAGAAAACCCTTGTAGAATTTGCACCCTTAGCCACCCAGATGAATGTCCTTTCATGGTTAGTAACTCCACTGTTGCCAAGAACTCAGCTGTCAGCATACAGTCCAGTGCTTGTTGCTCTGTTCTGTTCTTGATTCTTCTTTTGCTTGTCTACCTGCTGGTGAGTTTACAGGCAAATTGCATTTGGAGTCTGGTTCTGTGAATGGCACTTTGAGTTCTGTTCTGCGTGATACTGGTGCTACCATTTGTGGCGTTCGCAGACGGTTAGTTTCTGACAGTCAGATGTTAGGAACCACAGTGAAGTGTGTTTCTTTTGGTGGTCGTGTGGATGAGTTTCCACTGGCTACAGTTTCAGTCAGTTGTCCTTATTTTGTGGGCGATTTGACTTGTTGTGTCTTGGATAGCTCTGTCGCAGATCTCATTGTGGTAATGTTCCTGGAGTTTCTGTAAGCGGTGAGTCCAGTGATGTATCTAGTGAACCTTTCTCTTTAGCCGCGTTACGAGGGCTAGAGATAAACATGTTGGGGACAAAAAGCCTTTGTGTCAGATCCCTGATGATCTGAACATTTCCCGTTCTGAACTTGTTCAGAAACAGATGGATGAGTCATTGAAGTCTTGCTTTCAGTTAGCGTCTTCTGATGTGTCTGCTGTGTCTACTTGATGTGTGTACCTACAGTCGTTCTTTCACAAGGTACTTCAGTGCCTGGGTCAGAGATAGCACCTTTGGCTTGTGAGCAGGAACAGCTTTCTCTTGAGTGTTCTACAGGAGTTGGTCTTTCTGTGGATCCCTCTCCGGAGTCTGTTTGTACTGTTCGTAAAGTGATTCGTACAATTGGTGTCGTCCAGGACTGTGATGACGTTTTTTACCCATTTCTACTTTAACTGTTCCGATGGCGTCTTCTATGCCACATGAAAGTGTTCGTTCTGTACAGTTTAATTGTGCTTTGTCTGAGAAAAGTACCAGGGAGTTGCGTGTAATATTTGATGATTTTCAGGACATTTTGACTCCCAAACAAGGTTCTTTCTCAGGTGATGTATTATTACAGATCCCTCTTACAACAGATGTCCCTGTTAGAAGGAAACTGTTGTGCGAAAAAAAGACTGTTGAGAGAGAGACTGGTATATCATGCTGGATCCTGGTATCACTGAGCCATCGAATAGTCCAAATGGATCCCCAATTGTGTTCGTCAGAAAGAAATATTGTACTTGTCGTTTCTGCATTGATTTCATGTCTATTTCTTGGACTCCTGAGTGTGTTGAAGCTCTGAGAAAGATTCAAGGAATCTTGTCCTCTGCACCTGTGTGTTGTTACCTAGATTGGGTAATCCTTTTGTTCTCAGGACTGATACTAGTTCTGCTGGTTTGGATGCTGTATTGTTCCAGTAGAATGATGATGTTCTTCACCTAGTCGTGTTCGCTAGTCGAAAGTTGCTGAATCGTGAGAAGGCGTACAATACTATTGAGCGGGAATGTTTAGACATTGTCTCTACCCGTGGGGGTATGGAGAGGCTGACCAAGTGGTCAGTAGATATGTATTATCTCTACCCTGTTGGGGTATGGAGAGGCTGACCGAGTGGTCAGTAGTTATGTGTAATCTCTACCCTGTGTGGGTATGGAGAGGCTGTCCGTGAGGTCAGCAACAAGCTAGCATGTCAAAGGGATTCAGAGTTCGTTGGGACGACAACTTGTGTTCTTCTGTTGTGTGGGAGTTCATGAAGGATTCCATGACCTGCTTCCATGAGCGGCTTCTTTTTCCGTCGTGTCGATGTGTGATTTCTGGGTTTGTGTTTTCTGCTGTTTGTTTACTTCTTCAAAAAACAATTCGGTCATTGTTTTTTTGTTTGAGGAGGGGGAGTATTGTGACGTCAACGTAAATTATGACGTCAACTTAAAATGACATAGGTATCTACATGACGAAAATAATAATATATTGAGAGAGAGAGAGCAAGAACTAACGGCTGAGGCTTTGGTGTCCAGCTTATTTTATTTTGTTTTAATCGTCGTTTTCTCCGTAGTGATACTATGTGGAGAGGCTGACTTTCAAGTCAGTAGTGCACATGATAATTTTTTTCCAAATTCAATACAAAAATTCCGTATTTCCACTTTGCACAACTCCCACTTCTCTTCGTTGTTCATGTCCCTGTTTTCTGAAAAAAATGAGTCTGAAGTCTCATTCATTTTTTGCACAAAAATATTGTTTTTTAAGTGACTATTATTAAACCTCCAATACCCCGGACCTCGTACAAAAGTATTCTCATTAAGATCCAGAACGACAGCTTTATGGTCGGAGTTAGGAACTGCAAAGTGTTCACAAGAAGTACAAAAACTCAAAACATTCTCAGAGACAAAGCAATAGTCTAGCCGACGTGCAATGTATGGATTTGACCGCATCCAAGTTGCCTCTTTTTCATTTGGATGATACAGTCTCCATGCATCAGTTAATTCTAACGTATCTATGTCAGTTTAAAGGCGTCAGTTTCAGATTTGTTGTGTGGATTTCCTGATACTATGTCCAAGTCACTGCTGAGTGAACAATTGAAATCACCAAAAATCAATAGATCATCATCAACAGGAATGAAAGTTTCAATTAGATTTTGAAAGTATGCTATTTTTTCTTTTGTATTGTTGGGTGCATACACATTTGCTATTGACAAATTGTATACCTCATTCACAACAGAGACAAGCAAGATACCGTTTTGTACCAGTATTGGCTTTACCTCACCCTTAAAATTTTTAGACACCAAATAAACTTCCCCCTTACTCCTATTAGTACCTGGATTACAGAAAATGTTCCCGCCCCACTGCCTTTCCCATGCTTCTACATCTGTATCCCGTTACATGAGCCTCCTGTATACATATTATATCAAAGTGATGTTTTCTAAAGTAAGAGAACAAAGATTTCCTTTTCATTACATTTTTTAGACCTCTGACATTTAGAGACACTATACGCAGTTTCTCCATTGAAACAGAATTTGGTGCGTTTTTTTTTTTTTCACCTTTAGTATTTCAGTTACTCTCAAATAGCTATGCAAAAATCGCAGTCCAAAATCGCAGTCCGTAATCATTATCAGGGTCGTTTACCGTCAAATCCAAGTGATTGTGACACAGTCGCTACTGCCACTGCGCCGCTGTTACCGTACGGGAGCCGGTGTCATCCTTAACAGGATCCGCCGGGTCGTCGGACTCCTCGCCTCGTCGTCGCTGCTTCCCCGCTCCCTGCTCTGGACTGGTGTGCTGTCCGGACAGGCGCCGTTTGGTGGGGGTGCTCGACCTGTGACGGGGGGAGCGGTCAAGGGAAGTGACCAGTGTTGCCTGACGCGTGAGGGGGCGGCTTCTGTCGTTCCTGCCAACAGACTTTAGTGCTGGGTTCTGTTACCTTACTGTCATGTTTGGCCTCGTTTGTTGGTTTTCTTGGTTTTGGCAGTGGTTGTGTATCTCCCGCTTGTTTATCTGCGAGATCACACACTGCATCCCCTCGTTTGTGTCCCGGTTTGCCGCACTGTTTACACACACCTCACCAGAACATTGAGACGCATGGTGGTTAGGTTTTGAGACATCGGGAACACACAACAGTTTTCTCTGCCTGTTTTTTTGTTCTTTGTGAAAAAGCTTTGCAGAGAATATATTGATTTTAATAAATTTATCGAGAGGAGTGGGAGGGACTGTAATGAAAACAAAACGTCGACCCGTTAAGAAACGAGTCAACTTGTGGTCCGCATCCCTTGCTCTCTCCATTTTTATCGCAGATCTTATTCACAACCAAGTTTTGTGAGGGAATGTTCAATTTCCGATTCTGCAACTGATATTGGAATATTGTCGATCCATAGTTTTGTTGTAGGTTTCTCCTCACCTGTCTCGCTGCGGAGAATGAAAGGGTTAGTGTTCGAAACCTGAAGAATAACTCCTCTCAATCCAATCCCCTTCACCAGGATGTCCGTGCGTGCCTCCTTCGTGGCCGGATAAATGCGCCAAAGGCCGCGTATGTTCTGGGCGCCGAGAATGGAACCTTGACAGCAGCACGTTCGCCCGCCAAACATATTTCCAGAACAGACGGACGGTTCTCGTAGTCGGGAATGTCTTTAGATTTTAAAAACACCGGATTAACCGTTGAAAAATTTTCCATTATTGTTTCCAGTAGACAGTAGACGGAAGGGAAACTCGAATCGAAATCGAAGCGAAAACGCAATACCTGAAAACAACTGCGTTTGCGAGCGACCGAGTTCACAAATTCGGCTTGAACAGAGAGCGTGCGATCCGCGTCCTCACTCGACGAAAGTCGCTCACCGAATCTCAGTATTTGGATTTCACCAAGGTTAGCTTCAAAGGAAGTCAGACTACGAGAACTTCAATGGAAAATCATCCATAATATATATCCTACAAATATACTTTTACACAAAATGAAGGTAACAGAAACAAGTAAATGCGACAACTGTCCGAACGAAATTGATTTTATTGAACACTTTTTTTTCTATTGCCCTCCTATAAATAAGCTTTGGAAGAGTGTGGAACGCTTATCTCATATGAAGTTGGCATGTTGATGAAACTCTCTTTGACTGACGTTCTGTTTGGTGTTCAGTCAGACCAGATGAGTAGATATACCCGTTCAAAATAAATCACATTATATTAATTGCTAAAATGTCAATTAGTATTGCTCGAAAAAACCAAAAAATTAGCCATAATACAAATAATCTTTGAACAAAACATACAATTAAGAAGGAAATATTACTGGGTCCATCGCATAATGCTCAATTCATCTTTCTAGCACGGTGTTGTTAATCATTGGTTAACCTGTAATTGCAGAAAACAATGTCAATTTCATTCGCAAAGAGCACACTCACATCCACTCCGAATGTGCGCGGCGCATACACACACGCACACACACACACACACACACACACACACACACACACACACACACACACACACACACACACACACACACACACACACACATTCATTTATACTTATCATCTCGCTTCTTGGCTTTCCTCATGTCTCCCTTGTAGACTTCTTTTTTCTCTATAGGGGTAGCATCTTTGGGGAATTGTCCAATTTCCGAGATTATGAGTGTTCATCGTCTGTGTATCCTGTATGCTTATATCTTCTTTCCTAGTGTCGTCTTGCATGCATTAGTTTTCGTGCATTAGTTTTTCGTCGTTCTTTTCGTCAAGGATGATTACCGGGAGTGTGGGGGAGCTCAGGATTGACAGCGATGGGCGTCGCAACTTAATTTTTTTTTTTTTTTTTTTTTTTTTTTTTTTTAATGTACATCAGTAAATGTAAGACACGGATCTGGATGGTAGGAGAGTGCTGACAAAAGAAGAAGAAGGAAAGGAGAGAAAAGAAAGGAGAGGACAAAAAAGGGAAAAAAAGGGGGCAGGATGCCCATATCGGAGAAAAGTTAAGTGGTGAGCCGGGTTTTAACACATTTTACATACATATCTACGATGCCTACCTCTGTCTGCCTGTCTGTCTATTTGTCTGTCTGTCCTCTGTCTATCTCTCTCTCTCTCTTTCCCCTCTCTTTCTCTCTCTCTCTCTCTCTCTCTCTCTCTCTCTCTCTCTCTCTCTCTCTCTCTCTCTCCTGGAAAAACTGTGAGAAAAGAAAATGATGAAGTTTTTTGTTTCATTTATGTTGTTCTATTTATATAAGCAGCACTTTATTCGAGTGAGAGTGTCATTACACCACACACTAGAACACTAACAAACCCAGACACTTTGTATCAAGCTCCAAAACACTAAAATCAGCAAAATGTGTCCATTTATGAGAAAACATACAGACAATGCATGGTGTGTAAGGGATTGCTTGGGGAAAAAAAAAAAAAAAAAAAAAAAAAAAAAAAAAAAAAAAAAAAAAAAAAAAAAAAAAAAAAATAGTAGTGGAAATTGTTTTTTTTTGTTGTTGTTGTTTTTTTCTGCTTTTTTTTTTTGTTGTTTTTTTTTTGGCAGATGAAGAGGACAGTGTGAAGCACCAAAAAATGAAAAGGTGGATTTCGGCCTTAGGGAAAAAAAAAAAAAAAAAAAAAAAAAAAAAGAAAAGTCACCGCCTTAGGTGCTCCATTGATCCGACAACTGATGCCTAAAAAAAAAAAAAAAAAAAAAAAAAAAAAACTCCTACAAGAAAATTTACGTGCGCTAATTGTACCACCTCATGTGTGTGTAATATCAATACACGGAGAAGTTAGTTAATTTTTGTTTTAGATCAACTACACGTCGAATCGAAGTGTATTGTGTTCTATGGAACTTTGCTGAAATCGTGTTCGCCGGGGATTCAATGGTTTACTGTGCCTTGTGAATCTGCAGTTCTTCTTCTATGGATTGCTTTGCATTGTGGATCTGCGGTTCTTCTGCTATGGATTAATGTGCTTTGTGAATGTGAATCTGCGGTTCTTCTTCTGATAGTTCGACGTAATTTATTGTGCTTGCTGTGTGGAGAACATGTTTCTTCTTCTTCATCGCTTGTGTTTATGAACAGCCGTGCTTATTGTGTGGGACCTTGGTTATCCTTCTTTACGTTCTTTTTTAGTGTTGTAGACTGTGGCTTGAGTACTGTGGAACCGAGTGTGTTGACTGTATATGTGAGACACTGTGGACGGCGCCGGCGAGATCTGTGAGTGATATCAAGATATGTAATATGAACGCTGATATCTGATAATTGAAGTTCCTATGTATTGATAGCTTGATCTATATGCTATGTAGTGACATATGTTGATTTGTACCAGTTCACATGAATGTATATTTTGATGGTTCAGGCAGCATAATTATAAAGAAAAAAATTAACTCGTGTGTTGCCTGGCTATCCCATGTGCGTATGGTGTGGGTGTGTGTAGGGACTAGTTATTACACGCATCCAAACTTTTGAGAACGGGAGTCAGACACCAAAACACGCACCGCACACCATCCGTAACAGTAAGCGCACTTTATTCCGCAGAGGGGTTAGCATTGCTAGATCATGCTACTTCTCTAATCAGTCATAACTGCACTGATGCCTTAAAAGTGTTTAATGAGTATATAAAAAACTCTGGAGGCTGTATGATAAAGAAAATATACTTAAATGCACCGACGAAAAACAGCGATTGGTACGATAAGGAATGTAAAGATAGTAAATCAGTTACAAGGACATTATTGAAAAGATGTCGAAATTCCAAAGTACGAGAAGATAGTGATGCCTATTGTAGAGCAAGACGAGAATACAAAAACCGTTAAAAAGAAAGGAAAAAGAACACAATGTGTCATTAACTAAAAAGCTAGTTGCTCTCTGTGCACAATCAGAAAGAGGTCTGGGACAATGTTAAAAAAAATCTCCAGTAAAAGAAACCAACCACGTAATAACTTAACAACTAGTGACTGGTTTAAACACTTCCAAAATTTGCTCGAAAGAGGAGACAATTGTTTAGCACAAAATGATGCAGAGATGTTTGATGATGAAAATGAACAGAATGAAGAACTTAATTCAATGAATCGACCTATATCAAAGAAGAAGTTTATATTAGCATTACGTAGATTAAAGAATAATAAGGCCGCCGGGCCAGATGGTATAGCTGGGGAAATGCTGAAAGTGTCTGGGAATCGTACTATTGAATTTCTTGTGAAATTATTTAATACACTATTTGACAAAGGTATATATCCAGAGACGTGGACGGAGTCTGTTGTAATCCCTCTTTTCAAAAAAGGTGATATAAATGACCCAGGTAACTACAGAGGTATCTCAATGTGACGCAAGTAGTAAAATCTATAGTACAGTTATTAACAGTAGACTCCAAGAGTATAGTGAAGAACATAATCTTACAGGCGAATACCAAGCAGGATTTAAAGAGGATATTCTACAACTGATCATATGTTTACATTATTAGCTATGGTACAGAAACAGTTCTCCTTTAATCGTGAATTATATATGTTGCTTTTATTGACTTTGAAAAGGCCTTTGATTCCATAGAAAGAATATATTATGGCCTATTCTAGTAAAAAATGGAATTAAAGGCAAGTTATTTATATGTCTTCATAGTATGTACACAAATATAAAAGCTAGAATTCGGTGTGGAGCAAAATTGACAGACTATATCAACTGCACTCGTGGGGTAAAACAAGGTGATGTGACTAGCCCTTTGTTGTTTTCATTATTCATAAATGAGTTAGCCTTAGAAGTGATCAGAAAAGGGAGACATGGTGCTACATTTACCCATGATTGTTTTGAACTATTATTGTATTGTTAGCAGATGATATAGCGTTAATAGCTGAAACTGTTATTGGTTTACAGACACAACTAGATAGTTTTGTATAAGGCAGCATCATCTCTACATTTGAATGTGAACATGAATAAAACTAAAATAGTTGTGTTTAGAAAAAGCGGATACTTGTCAGCAAGAGAAAGATGGACTTACAATGGGGCCGCACTATTAGTTGTGAATGTATATAAGTATCTTGGAATTTATTTCTCTCCACAAAACTGAGTTTTTCAGTTGCATGCCAGGATTTGGTGAGCAGAGCAAAAAAGCATTGATGTGTATTCTAAAGAAACTGTATAGATTGAAATGCAATTCTCTTAGTTTATTTTTGAAACTATTTGACACACAGATTCAACCAATGGTTATGTACGGTGCTGAGTTATGGGGTCTAGATAATGCTGCTTTTCATTGTGAAAAAATACATTTATTTGCCCTTAAAAAACATTTTTAGGGGTTGAAATAAGAACACCAAATGATCTAATATATGGGGAAAAAAATCGATATCCAATATATGTCAACTCAGTAATTAAATGTGTTCGATTTTGGCTAAAACTTACTCGAATGGATGAGTCAAGGCTACCACGCAAAGCCTATAGGATGCTGCTAGATTTAGATTCACGCGACAAAAGAAATTGGGCTTCAAACATCTGCTGTAAACTGTTTACGTTTGGATATGGTTTTTGTTGGACAAATCAAGGTGTAGAAGAAATAAATGCTTTTTTTGTATGATTTTAAGGAAAGACTTATTTCATGTAGATGGCAGGAATGGGATTATCATATTAAGAATAGCGATAGATTTAATGTATACAGAACATTTTGTACAGTACCTGACGTGAAAATTCATTTGGTGCTAAATTTAGATAGGCATCTGAAAGTTGTAATGGCTAAGTTCAGACTCGGGGTAACAGATTGCTCAGCATTACTATCAATATCGATCCCACAATGAGAATGATGATTTAATATGCCCACTGTGTAAAAACGGTAAAGAGGATGAGGTTCATTTTGTGTTATGTTGTTCAGCACTAAATAGCTTAAGACGACAATACATTCCTGCAAAGTTTTATAGATTTCCAAACCTGTTTCGACTAAGTTTACTTTTGGCATGCAAACGTGAACAGTTAGAAATCTATCAATTTACTTGTACAAAGCATTTCAGTTGCGTGAGATCGCTATTTCGTAAATATTGTTCTGACTTTATAATGTGTATAGAAAAGTTTGTGTGAAATGAGTGTTCAACTACTCCCCTTCATTAGGGGCAATGGCCTAAATATGAATTAAACATCTGAATCTGAATCTCTCTCTCTCTCTCTCTCTCTCTCTCTCTCTCTCTCTCTCTCTTTGGGTCGTGAACTGCGTTTCACTCGAGCAGTCAGGCATCGCAGCGCTCTGCAGATTCTACTTGTATTTGACGGATATTTGCACTGTACAGTCCTCTATCCTTGCCAGTACCCCCGTTAAGCACCATGCCAGCGGCACCGCTTGTCTTCAGAGCGAAGTGTGGTCGTCCTCATCTTACTGGCTTTCATGGCAAAACGAGCGATGAAGATGACGGCCATGCGGATCGCCATGTTGACACCGCGAACGAGGACAGACGGTGTGCCCTAGGCCTGCTCCTCACGTTGATTTTCTGGGGCGGACTTCTTTTACGCTGTGGAGACGTGGAGCAGAACCCAGGACCCAGGTCGGACAGCTTGAAGCAGGCCCGGCTCGGCACCTCAGGACGCAGGGTCAGCGTGGACAGGACTGGAGCTTCGCCGGCAGACAGCAGACGGACGACATCCTCATCTCCTCAGCAACCCACCAATGCCGACATCATGGGTATGTTGAGGACATGAACTGTGATTTTAAAGAAATGAACGATAAATTTTTCGGACATGGAGAGGAGCATCAGTTTTCTAAATGACCAGTTCGCAGCGCTACAAAGTGGTGTAAAGGATCTGAGGGAAGAGGTGGAGACTTTAAGAAAAGAAAATTCGGACCTGGTAAAACAGAACTCTGACCTCGTGACAAAATGGAACAATTAGAATTAAAAACTGACGATTTGGAAGGAAGATCTAAACGTAACAATTTGATCTTTTACGGTATTCCCAGAGGTCAGAATGAATCTGCTGAACAGAGTGAAGGTAAATTCATGACCTCATTTCGGATAAACTTGAACTGACGCGGGACATCGCGTTTGATAGAGCTCACAGGTTAAATAAAAAATCAGACTCCCCTATCATTGTTCGTTGCTCCTCTTACAAGGACAAATTGCGTATCCTGAAAGAAAAGAGGAAATTAAAAGGAAGCGACGTTTTTATAGGAGAGGATTTCTCCACTCGTGTACGCGAAATTAGACGTGGCCTTTCCCCTCACCTGAAGAGAGCAAGATCCGAAGGAAAAAGAGCAACGATGATTTTTGATCACCTGCTTGTGGACGGTAGAAAATATTTCTAGATGATCAAGGAAATTTAAAAGAGTCCAGATAGGGGGGTGGCCGGCCACGTGAGGAAAATATTCTCAACACAGGTGTGACAAGTGAGGGGAACCATAGAAAAAACATACACCGGTAGAAACGCCTGTCACTGGTGGCAGTGGCAGTGGTGAGCGGTGTTTTTGTGGGCAGGGCGGTGAGCTTGTGCAATGTGCTGAAAAAACGTGCAGTGAAGTAAAGGACGCGGAATGTACAGATGTAAATAAACCGTTCCCTTTTATTATGGAATGTGAATGGCTTATTTTCTAAACTTACTGACCATGATTTTCTGTCCTTCTTCATTTATGAATTTGATTTTGTGTGTTTGATCGAAACATTTATGGAAGAGTGTTTTGCTGGTTCCTTTGTTGGCTATAATGTATTTTTTTGTAAACCCGCCATTAAACTTTCAAAACAAGGGAGAAGGTCGGGAGGGGTAATTTGCTTGATAAGAAAGGAGTTTTTTTCCTCCTTTGTTAAGACTATTGACGTTGATCATGATAATTTCTGTGTCTTTTTGATTGATAAAAAAACTATTTGGCCTAGATAAAGATGTTCTATATTTTTGCTCTTACCTACCACCTGAAGGTTCTCCGTTTTATACCCATTTTGATATTGATAGTGGTATTAATTTGCTTGAAGAATGTCTCTTTCATTTGTTACTTTCAAGAGATTTATGTTATTTTGAATGGTGATTTAAATAGTAGAACCTCTAATATTTCACAGGATATTTCTGGAAATAATGATTCTGATAAACAGTATGACAGCCATCCTCTTAGTATTGACCGGCACTCTCAAGACTGCATTTTAAACAACTATGGAAAGATGTTACTGAATGTATGCACTGCTTTTGATCTGTGTATTCTTAATGGAGTGTGTAAAGGCGACCATGAAGGTTGCTACACATACATTTCTGACTCTGGATGCAGTGTTGACGATTATTTCATATTCTCTAATGAACTATTTGCTCGTTTGTTTGATTCATGCAGGCTAAGTGTCTTAGAACGTATTGACTCTGATCATTTACCTGTGTCACTCATGTTGTTTTTTCCTAAAGAAAGTATTGTGCATGCCAGCAACCCTGAACAGAAATATATTCATAGAAAAAATTGTATGGAATGATGAAAATGCTAGTTTGTTTCACGATATGTTATGTAGTGTAGAAACTCAAGCAAAGCTAGATAGTGCAATACATTTATTAGATGTGGATGTAAATCGAGCGCTGAACATGTTTATGTTTAATGCTTGCATAAAAGAAAGTGCTGTTTGTATGAAAAGATGTATATCTTTGGATAGCAGTAAAATGTCGACTGATTGGTATGATAAAGAATGTGATACTAGTAAAAGAAATGTAAGGAGATTATTACGAATTAGTCGTCGCACTTTAAAAATAGAAGATAGGGACGCTTATACAATTGCTAGACGGGAGTATAAGCACTTGTTACAGAGGAAAGAGAAAGTGTTCAATAAGTCTTTATTAGATAAACTCGTTTCATCTATAAAATGCCAAAAGGAATTTTGGAGTACTATCCGCAGAGTTTCGGTCAAAAGAAGACAGCCCAGAAACAGTATTACCCTTGATGTATGGTTTCAGCATTTCCAAACCTTATTAATTCAAATGTTGATAACACACCAATCGAAGAAGTGTTTGATGTAAGCAGTGATGATGAGTATATGAACCGACCAATCACACAAGAGGAAGTACTATTAGCACTAGGAAAACTGAAAAATCGTAAGGCAGCTGGCCCTGACGGCATTATTGGTGAATTATTCAAACATTCTTCTAACCAGGTAGTACACTTCTTTATGAAATTGTTAATATATTATTTGATAGTGGTACGTTCCGGATAACTGGACTGAATCAGTTATTCTGCCATTTTATAAGAAGGGCGATGTTAACAATCCCAGCAATTACAGAGGGATTTCCCTCTGTGATATCAGTAGTAAATTGTTTGGAATGATTATTAATCATAGACTGCAGGAATGGATAGAAGAAAATAACATTACAGGTGATCATCAAGCAGGCTTCAAAAAAGGTTATTCGACTATTGATCATATGTTTACATTGCTTGCACTTGTACAAAAGCAGTTTTCTTATAATAGAAAATTATATGTAGCTTTCATAGACTTCGAAAAAGCTTTTGATTCGATAAATAGAAAAATCTTCTGTGCCAGTCTTGCATAAAAATGGTATAGAGAGTAAACTGTATAAGTGCATCAGAAGTATGTATGATAGAGTAAAAACCAGGGTCCGCTGTGGATTGAAACTTACAGATTATCAACTGTTCAAAAGGAGTAAAACAGGGCGATGCATGCAGTCCCATTTTGTTTTTTTGTTTATTAACGAGTTAGCAATTGAAGTAATTAATAATGGTAAACATGGTGCTTCACTTTCGCTTGATGCTTTTTGAATTGTTTATTCTTTTGTTGGCTGATGATGTTATTTTGATGTCAGAAACTGTTATAGGTTTACAAACACAACTTAATAGTTTACACCGTGCTGCTAGATATCTGCAGTTAACAGTGAATATGGATAAAAGCAATATTATAGTATTCCGTAAAGGTGGATATTTAAGTGCTCGAGAAAGATGGTTGTATGACGGTAATCTTATGCCAGTCGTCAATGCCCTATAGATATTTGGGTATTTTATTCTCAACTCGTTTGAGTTTTGTTGGTGCATGCAAAGACCTGTCAAGTAAGGCTAAAAATGTTTTGATTTGTATCATGAAAAAGTTACATGTTCTTAATAATTCATCTTTTACATTATTTATCAAACTTTTTGATACCCAGGTTCAGCCAATCGTACAATATGGCGCTGAGTTATGGGGATTAGATAAAGCGGCTACTTTCTGTGAATCGGTCCATGTTTTCGCATTGAAGAAGTTTCTAGGAGTTGATAGACGTACTCCAAATGATCTTATTTATGGCGAAACTGATCGATTTCCTATTTATATTGTCTCTGCCGTTAAATGTATCCGATACTGGCTGAAATTACTTTACATGGATGATACCAGAATACCCCGTAAGCGCGTAATTTGTTGTATGACTTAGATACTAAAGGTAA
>JADBJO010002144.1:285055-292555 GCA_016801955.1 Conus betulinus | reverse complement strand
TTCATTACCATCTGCTGTTTACCAGGGTGTCATATACGGGGTGTGCGGCCATGTCACTCCTTTCTGTATATTGCATGTGCAAGTACCGCAGGGTAGGTTTGTGCGTGCTCGTATACAACGGCTATCACATGACTGTGGTTTCCATGCACTGGAAAACTGAAGTATATATAGAAGGCGACGTGAATGGGTATCTTTTAGAATGCTATTTTCACGACATGGAGGACAGTTTTATCGACTCACCTTCAAACGAAATGTGGATAGTAGACATCGGGAATCCTATAACTGTAGTTAATATTGAGTCAATAAAACACCTTGATTTCATTGTGAAACCATTAATGGATAATTCCACATATTTGATCACTCCATATATATAGGGTATAATAATAGAATACATCTGTATTATATCAAAGATTTGAAACGAAGTATGACATTCATTATGCATTTTCAACTGATCTCTTTTAGAACAGCAAGGTGCTATTGCATTGAACTGAACTACTTACATATATGTCGTCTATGTTGTCTATCGCCCACCGTCATTAACACTTCAAATCTTCAAATTAAGTTTTGTTCCATAGAGCACAATGCTGGTTTGAAACTGTTCCTGTCTGTCCTTCCTATGGATAAAGAACCTGCAAAGCTGCCCAGTGGTCTATTCAACTGTTCTGTGCCATGGTATTCTGATTTCCAGCCTCACCTGCACTGTAACCAGCGCCCAGAATGTCACGACAGACGTGACGAAACAGGGGACTGTCCCTTCAGTAATGAAGATTGCAAGGGGCTGGTGGCATCACGAAACAAATGTTTTCAAATTGATCTTCGTCGATCAACCCATTTCCCATTGTATTTTCTTACATTGAGTGTCATAAAGTGGGTAAAAAACTAGCAGATGTGAAAACCAAGAAGGAAAAGTTAGATTTCCGACATGCACTGTCAAACTATATTAGATTTCAAGCAGCCATTGGTCTAAAGTCGGGTTGGCATTCTGTGCCATTTTCGTACAGCAAGTTTCGTTCATGGGCTGACACCACCTTGATCTATAACATGAATCACTTCTACTTCCTGCCTGATGTTTTTTTATTACAACTCACAATTCATTTTCATCATTATGTTCCTTCAAGGAGTTTCCATACTGCCTATGCCACAGATTATGGGGTTCATTTGCAGTTGGAGTATCCTGCTAATGTTATTGCAATAATGTGCGAACTAGAATTAAAGTCAAGTGGTGTTTTTCATTTACCCATGGTGCTGGCTCACGCAGGTTTCTCTGAATGTATCTGTATGCACACACGACAGTGTTTGTCAATTTCCCCCCTGCACATATTGCTACACACCGATTCTGTGTGTGTGATGCAAAGAGTGACTGTATGAAAGAGATGAAGTCAAAAACCTATACATTGTTGAACGTTAGCTGTGTGCAGCCTGACGACATGTCGTTTGATGGAGGACCATTCACCTACACTCCATTTAGGTGTGATGACGACATGACAACAGTGCATCACACGTTGCTGTGTGACTTCAGGCAGGATTGTCCAGATGGAAGTGATGAGTCATTCTGTGAATTTTCATGTGCTGGTTTTCTGTGCTTGAACGGTCAGTGTGTGTTACTAAGTCAACGCTGCAATCAATACACAGATTGTGTGGACGATTCTGATGAAGTTGGATGTTCTGATGATGCCAGCTACCATGCCCGGTCAAAGAGGAAGACATTACACAGCAATTTTACGTTGATCTAGATGGGACAGGTTACTTCACTCAACAGTTGATGAACACTGAGGAGTTGTGTCCTGATGCTCATTACCAATGTTCCTCTGAGTGGCTGTACTGTCTGCCTATCTACACCAGATGTAATGGATTCTTTGATTGTATTCATGGAGAGGATGAGCATGTGTGTGAGACATACAGGTGCCCTGGTTTCTACCAATGTCGGGCTTCCAGCATCTGTGTGCATGGAAATCATCTGTGTGATGGATGGGGTCAGTGCCCACAGCGTGATGATGAACTGATGTGCGACACGATCTGCCCAGAAGGATGTCAGTGTCAAGGTCATGTTTTACTATGTTCACAAACCGTTCTTTCTGGTCACTTTTCTCTGTTGAGATACGTTAATGCAACAGGCTCAAACATGTCTCTAACTGACTTTAGCACAAATATTCATCTTATTACCTTGATTTTATCTCAATGTTTGATTAACAATATTTCACACGTTACACTTTTAAATCTGAAGTACCTCGATCTTGCTCAGAACAACATTAAAATCCTCGACATGGCTGTTTTCCTTCAGCTACCGAATCTAAGATTTCTTGCAATAGAAAACAATCCTCTCAGCAACATAACAGGTAAAACAGCAAAGCTAATTGTTTATTCACTGAACTGGATGAACGTTTCAAAAACACATATCAATATTCTTAACAACAATAATAATGATAATAATATATCCATCTACTTTCCTCAGATGGAAGGGGTAAATACTTCATATTGTGGGGTTGAAACGGTTGATCGGACAACTTTGACAAATATGCCAGAAATCCGAGAACTGGATTTAAGGGGGAATATCTTTGACAATTTTCCACTGGATCTGTTCTTAAAATCAGATAAATTACAACGTATCTATTCATCGAACTACAGAATGTGCTGCAAGAATGTACTTCCTAAACACTTGGATGAAGGAAACTGCTTTGCCCCTATCATTGCACTTCCATCGTGCACATCACTTCTGCCAAACGACTGTACAGAGTCTTCTTTCAGCTGATTGCTGTGTCCACTGTGGCAGGATGTGTGGCCTGCTTTTAGTGTTTATTCCACAGTGAAGAAAATGACTGGAAGCAGTTTTGTGATGGCTATTACCCATTTGCAGTTTGCCGATATCTGTATGGGATTCCACGTCATCGTTATTGTGTTAGCAGACCTCCTGTTTCGTGGAAAATACATGCAGATGGAAAAAGCATGGACTGACAGCGTAATGTGCAGACTGGCTGGCTTTCTTTTCCTTTTGTCTAACTCAGTGTCACCAATGATTATCTGGCTCACCACTTTGTATCACGTTATTGTCTATTATTTCTTTAATGATCTGTGCAGGTTCAACCAATGTTTAACAGCCGTAGTTTGTACAGTAGTGTGGATCATTGGCGTGCTGTTGGCATCAGTTCCATTTCTCCCTGGACTGTCACACTGGGGCCCTTCAGGGCCAGTCAGGTCTGTGTCGTCTGGCTTCAGTTGATCACTATCATTCACGGCAAAGATTCACATGGTTTACAGTCATTGTGGCAATTAATTTCATTATGTGTTTGATGATCGGAACTGGTCAATGCGTCATCTTCCGGCGAACACCAACATACAGGGTAACACTCAACCCCACACACCAGTTAGTGTATTCCTCTGTCCATGTTACAAGAAAGGTGGCTGTCATAGATGCTTTTTGTTGGTTTGCATTCGGAGTGATGGTGATGATAAGTTCTAGTGTGTTGATGATTTTGTTAAGGTTCGTGATACCATGGTTATATTCATGTTGCCCTTAAACTCTGCTCTCAACCCATTACTGTACATGTGGACCGTGCGCACACAATTGCAACGTCAAAAGCAAGAAATAAGAACTTGCTACAAGTGCTAAAATCACGTGCTAGAATAGGAAAAACACCCAGTTGTAAGTTAATGAACACACAGGAGCATGTGTAACTTTTAGAGACGTGTAAAAAAAATGTGTACGCTTGCATAGCTGAAACTAAATTTTTGTTTTTTTTTTTTTTTTTTTTTTTTATTTCACACACGTACACGTATTTGCGTTTTCGATCAGCTAATTGAGATGTATGATAATAGTGTTAACACTGTTTAATTCAGTTGATAAATTACACCAAGAAAGGCAAACTGTTTCTCTTACTGAGCTGATGTATTCTCTTATCTGTAGTCTGGAAGCAGAAAGCCTTGAAGCATCTTTAGTTACAATACTTTATTTTTACACATCTCTTCTTGTCAGGGAGTGTTTGGGGGAACAAAGTCCTCAACTTTGATCCAAGTGACTGCGGCTTTTGTGTTGTTGCAATCGTTTTAAGACTGAGTTTGAAATAAGGTATGTCTGTTTTTTACTCTGTCTGTCAGAGACCCAGAGTAAAAAAGCCGATGGGTTTTTCTTCCAGTCGAAGAACATTTGCATTCTTTGGTAGTTTAGTTCTACACGATTTCAGTTCTGACTTCCAGTCATTTTGAATAACATTCATCTTGGCCATGTCAAAAGTGAACCAGACTGCATATTGAAAGATGGTGAAATTTAATGGTTTTAAATTATCTCATGTGTTTCACCTCTGTGTCTTCTATTTATAAAAAAACATAAAAGTGTCACACGCACACACACACACACACACACACACACACACACACACACACACACACACATCGTTTTGATAGCATTATGATCTTTTGAATGCGCAAATTGCTTTAATACTTTGTTTTTCTTCATAATGTGTTGATAATCATTTTGTTTGATGGTTTCTTCAATGATTTTTCCCCCTTTTTTTATGAGGGCAAGATGACAAAAAAGCTGTAAAGCTTATTCTTTAATCCACAATAAAGATAATTTTGACTTGACTTGACTTAACTACACACACACACACACACACACACACACACACACACACACACACACGCACACACACGGACACGCGCGCGCACACACGCACATACACGCACGCGCGCGCGCACACACACACACACACACACACACACACACACACACACACACACACACACACACACACACACACACACACACACATGCAAAAATACATCTATATCTGTGAAACCAGGTCATAAGCATTGCATGAATTAATGTAGAGAGCAACATAAAACAATTAAAGATTGCCTCGTAACTATGCACTTTTGACATAACATACAATATCCAGAAAAGTAACAATCTTTTATGCATCCATAAACTCACCTTGTACAGAAGAAAGGCAAAAACATAAACAAAAATTTTAACAATAACAATCAAAGAACAAAAAGGGAAAAAAGACTAAATTCCCTCCGACGGTCAATGGCGAGCGAAGGAAACAGTGAGCATCATTTTTCAAGGGCAACTCCGTAAGGAGGGAAGGAACTGTACATCAACGATAGCAATTCCACGTTCTTAGTTCAATGTCATGCATGTGTGTGTGTGTGTGCGCGCGCGCGCGCACGCGCCGCTCGCGCGCGCAGAGCATACACACAACCAAGCGCGCGCGCCCGCACGCGCGCAGTAAAGCGCAGTAAGCGCGCGCACACGCAGGCACGCGCGTGCGCACCCAAGCACACATGCGTAACCGGGAGTGAACGATCGCATGCATGCTTCAGATCAACTTCACACACAAAGGGTCGGACTGCTCAACTGAAGGTGTTCTTTAAGTAGTGTTCACGAGGATCGAGTCATGTAATGTGTCTGTACACGAGTTCAGCTCATCTCCGCCATCCGAATACTGTGTCAAAAAAAAAAAAAAAAATGATTAACCATGTTTTCCTTCTTTTCTCTCTTTCTTTGCGCCCGCTGCTCCCGACCCCCAACGCCCGACGCCACCCCCCCCCCCCCCCCAATTCCCGCGCCGCATCCCACCCAAGCGTCCCCCCACCCCCACCCCCCACTCTCCAACCATCCAGGTCATGTCAAGTCATGATGCTACAGCCCAGCCGCCCGCGAAGAGCCATATCAGGCTGTCACCACTCACTCATCAAATCATACAATCCAGTCAGACCATCAAAAAAAAAAACAAAAACAAAAAAAAAACCGCATTCTTTGATACAAAGGCTGAACCATTGATATCCTACAGCCAGTAACAACAGATAGTGTTGGCAGCGCCAGGCTTTTCCCTAAAATAATCGCTCTCAGATTCCCCCCCCCCCCCCCCACCCCCTTTTTTTTTTTTTTCTTTCGTAAAAAAAAATCTATGAAAATTCCTGTAAAGAAAACCGAGAGCAAAGTGGACAGGAGGGGCATGAACCGGGGGATCGGCGGCCAGCAGGGTTGATCCATCCCCACCCCGCACAAATACACACACACACACACAACACACACACTGAGCACAAAAACGACCGGAAGATATCATCCCAATGTTGAAGAAACATTAACACATTAAAACAGCAACAACAACAACAACACACAACAACAATAATAATAATAATAATAATAATAATAATATGATATGATGAGATATAGTATAATTATAATAATAATGGTAATAACAATAATTATAAAAATGGAAGAAACCTTAATACGTACAAAGTTGGAAGATGGTACATTAGCTTGTGAATTATGAATTTATGGTAGGGTTTTTTTGTAAACGTGTGTGTGTGTGTGTGTGTGTGTGTGTGTGTGTGTGTGTGTGTGTGTGTGTGTGTGTGTGTGCGTGCGTGCGTGTGTGCGTGTGTTTGAGCGCGTGTGCGCGAATGCGTGTTGCGTGAGTGTGTGTGTGCGAGTGTGTACATGCATGTGCGATGCGTGTGTGCATTAATATGCTCATGGGCACATTTTGTGCACATAGTTTACACTTTACGTAAACAGGAATTACATCAAATACAGTATTGAGAATGAATGTATAAATCAGATAAAGTTGCAAAATGCCAGTTGGATGATGAATCGGAGAGAGAAGACTGGGGGGTGAGCGGGGGACGGCAGGGAGAGGGAGAAAAGGAGGGAGAGCGCAGTATAAGTCACCCCAAAGGGGAGCTAATATTGAACACACAAGCATGAATCCATCAAATTCATTAAATCCATCCTTGGTACTTTTTTTCGCTCCCCCCCCCCCCCCCCCCCCCCCCCCCTCCCACCGGTCCCCATTCACCATGCAGCAAGCAATGAAACAAAGAGAAAACGACTGCATGTACACAACGTGTTAGAGCTATGCCAATAACGAATTAAATACCAAGAAATATGGTCGTAGGTTTGCCAGCCAATCCCCACCCATACGTCCAAACGTCCCCCCCCCCCCCCCCCCCCCCCGACCACCCCTGCTACGAAACGCAGAAAAAGGATGCAAGGATGACACCAGGAACCAAATGGACGGTATGGGTGGAAAACAAAATGGAGCGGGGAGGAGGGAAGGGAGGGTGGGGGGGGGAGGCAGGGTGAGGGGAGAGGGGGCGGAGACGGACGGAGAGGGGAGGAGCCGGGGGGAGGGGGGGGGGCGGGGAGGGGAGGGCGGGGACGGGGCGGAGAGGGGGGAACCACGTTCGCAATGCGAAGTCATTGTGTTTTGTTTACAAGTCTGAACACTGGCACGGAGGAAACATTACATAATCGCCTCAAAAATGCACGAAGAAAATGTTCTTACAGAAACAAACCTTAAAGTAATAATGACACCTAAAGGACAGTATACACATAGTTCACTACACTGTCATTAAGCACTCTTTCAGAAATACAAATCATTAAAATTTCTTTGCATGTGTGAACATGCGAGCGCAATCTTGTATGTGTGTGTGTGTGTGTGTGTGTTTGTGTGTGCGCGCTTTTGTGTGTGAGTGGTATGTGAGTGAGTGAGTGTG
>JADBJO010002144.1:277500-279880 GCA_016801955.1 Conus betulinus | reverse complement strand
CACAGAGCGCTGGCCCATCAAGTAGTGACCGTGTTACATTATCACAGAGCGCTGGCCATCAAGTATTGACCGTGTTACATTATCACAGAGCGCTGGCCCATCAAGTAGTGACCGTGTTACATTATCACAGAGCGCTGGCCCATCAAGTAGTGACCGTATTACATTATCACAGAGCGCTGGCCCATCAAGTAGTGACCGTGTTACATTATCACAGAGCGCTGGCCTATCAAGTAGTGACCATGTTACATTATCACAGAGCGCTGGCCTATCAAGTATTGACCATGTTACATTATCACAGAGCGCTGGCCTATCAAGTAGTGACCATGTTACATTATCACAGACCGCTGGCCCATCAAGTATTGACCGTGTTACATTGTCACAGAGCGCTGGCCCATCAAGTAGTGACCGTGTTACATTGTCACAGAGCGCTGGCCCATCAAGTAGTGACCGTGTTACATTGTCACAAAGTGCTGGCCCATCAAGTAGTGACCGTGTTACATAATCACAGAGCGCTTGCCCATCAAGTAGTGACCGTGTTACATTGTCACAGAGCGCTGGCCCATCAAATATTGACCGTGATACATTATCACAGAGCGCTGGCCCATCCAGTAGTGACCGTGTTACATTATCACAGAGCGCTGACCCATCAAACATTGATTGTGTTACATTATCACAGAGCGCTGGCCCATCAAGTAGTGACCATGTTACATTATCACAGAGCGCTGAACCATCAAGTATTGACCGTGTTACATTATCACAGAGCACTGACCCATCAAGTAGTGACCGTGTTACATTGTCACAGAGCGCTTGTCCATCAAGTAGTGACCGTGTTACATTGTCACAGAGCGCTGGCCCATCACGTTAGTGACCGTGTTACATTATCACAGAGCGCTGACCCATCAAGTATTGACCGTGTTACATTATCACAGTCCACAGGGAGCAGTCAATGTCAAGTCGTCAAGAGGCAACCCACCAGAGGAGACACTGCACTGCTGCCGAGTCACTTCGGTGGTGTTCAGTGGCGCCTGTTCTGATCTAACATACGCAGGACACCACCTACTAAGCCCCCTACTGACGACAATAATTGCTTAGTCGCGGAGCCGGCGTGAGTGAGCTCTCCCTCCGGAGGGCGCCACCACGTCCGTCCAACGACAGCCCCCATGGATTCGCCGATACCGGTGACCCCGACGGAACCAAACCAAGGCCACAGACGTGGAGAGGACATCGAAATTGAGGTCACCATGAGAGCAGGGCATGAAGGGCCACAGAACTTGAGACTTTTTTTTTTATGCTGATCGATGAGAATGAGGATGATTAAGATGATGCTACGGATTTCCATTTCGGTCTGAGACTACATGACAGGGCTGTACTCTACGCTTCCTTTCATAATATATCCCGGCGTCAACCAGGCCCGAGAGATACAGACACCTGCAGTGTTGGTCAGGAAATTTGAGCAACACTCTCAGAAACGCATCCATAAGTGGATGAAACTCGACTGTGTGGTCCCAGTCTTCCCAACTGAGTCCCGCAGCAAACTCAACTCTGGGTAGGAGCCGGTCGGGGCAGAAAAACCACATGACTTCTGATGGGATTCGAATTACAGAGAGCTTGCCCATCAAGTATGACGGCGTTACATTATCACAGAGCGCTGAACCCATCAAGTATTGACCGTGTTACATTATCACAGAGCGCTGACCCATCAAGTATTGACCGTGTTACATTATCACAGAGCGCTTGCCCATCAAGTAGTGACCGTGTTACATTATCACAGAGCTCTGGCCCATCAAGTAGTGACCGTGTTACATTATCACAGAGCGCTGGCCCATCAAGTAGTGACCGTGTTACATTATCACAGAGCGCTGGCCCATCAAGTAGTGACCGTGTTACATTATCACAGAGCGCTGGCCCATCAAGTAGTGACCGTGTTACATTACCGCAGAGCGCTGGCCCATCAAGTAGTGACCGTGTTACATTATCACAGAGCGCTGGCCCGTCAAGTAGTGACCGTGTTACATTATCACAGAGCGCTGGCCCATCCAGTAGTGACCGTATTACATTATCACAGAGCGCTGGCCCATCCAGTAGTGACCGTGTTACATTATCACAGAGCGCTGGCCAATCAAGTAGTGACCGTGTTACATTACCGCAGAGCGCTGGCCCATCAAATATTGACTGTGTTACATTACCGCAGAGCGCTTTGCCCATCAAATATTGACTGTGTTACATTACCGCAGAGCGCTTGCCCATCAAACATTGACTGTGTTACATTATCGCAGAGCGCTTGCCCATTAAGTATTGACCGTGTTACATCATCACAGAGCGCTTGCCCATCACGTAGTGACTGTGTTACATTATCACAGAGCGCTGGCCCATCAAGTAT
>JADBJO010002144.1:255000-267500 GCA_016801955.1 Conus betulinus | reverse complement strand
CAACACAACACACATCATATTTCAGACTTATTACGCTCTAGATCCACAAACAAAAGACACAGGGTATATGAATTACTAAAATTTATATCCAACAGCAGACGGATGAGTCCTGTGAATTGCAATGCTTGCTATGAGCTCGATCCACTAAACACACACATACAAAGTCGATGTTCACCAACAAAATGAATGAATACATGACTTGCAATTTTATCATTATTGTCATATTTATTATTGTCATTGTTATTATTATTATTATCATTGTTGTTATTACTTTTATTGTCATTATTATTATTATTTTATTTTTATTATTATCATTATTATCATCATTATTATTATTATTTTTTTATATATAGCTCTCCGTTCAGTTTCAAACCAAGCTCTAAGGGCTTTACAATACGCACTTTACACAAAGGACTGCCTACCAGAGTAGAGCCGACTGAAGAGCTGCTTGCTTGCTGGCTCTACATTCAGTCGTTTCCAGCATCGTTCAGTCTATATGTCAATTGTTTTAATTCATATTTTCATTCTTTTGGTGCTTGCCATGTGTATACGTGTCACCCATACCAATAGCTAAACTGGCGCTGTCTTCGATAGTTGGTGATGGGATTTTACATGTGTGCAAGATGCTATGCTTGCGTTCACACAGGGAACCTCGGTTTATAGTCTCATTCGAAGGATTATGACAACAAAGAAAGATATAAGCATGATGAATTACATGAATTCTACCCACCAACAAATGTAATGAATATGATGAATCTCGCAGTGAATAGGCTTAATGTTTAACAACATCGAAAACATGCAAATTTTATCCCTCAACAAAAAGGTGCGAATGCAACGACTTGCAATGAATTGTGTTCACACGCATAAACGTGATGAATTACATGAACTATATCTATTGAGAAAGCTGGCTGGTTATTAATTGAAACTCAACGAAAGAAACACACACACACACACACACACACACACACACACACACACAAAATGAAGGGACCATTTATAATTTGATGTATTTCGACGAAAGCCATCTACAAAGTCAGTTTAACGCAAAATTTAGCGAGCGAAAATCAAGCAGAAACAATACAGAAAAAGATACGTTAAACACACACAGAGAGAGAGAGAGAGAGAGAGAGAGAGAGAGAGAGAGAGAGAGAGAGAGAGAGAGAGTACAGGGAGGAAAAACTCGATTGGTAAAGGCTGGCGTTCACGGATTGAACCGAAAAAAAAAATTGTTTCCCTTGGATGCTAATGGTGCGATGGAACGGACTGACTGGGGCAACTGTATGAGGGCACTCTCGGTTATCGTCCATAGACGGTGCAGCATAGTGGAGTGCACACAACCCACATAGACTGACTTTATGGCGGAAGGCAGACATCTGAGTCGTGCGCTGAACAACAGGAGGAGCGTTTAATGCAAAGAGAGAGAGAGAGAGAGAGAGAGAGAGAGAGAGAGAGAGAGAGATGTAGTCGGGATGTTTTACGAAGCACTGACGCCTTGAAACAAGGCCTCTGCGGCCTACTTGACATGAAATCTGCACACACGCGGCCAAAATTTCAAGTGAACGGTAACTCACTTTTCAACTGTCACATTTTTAAACAGTGAAAACATGTCGCTCGCTGGAAATTTGCTCCCAAATCGACTTTCCGACAAATTTTATGTCACCCCCCTCTCGTCTCAAAATCCGGCGCCTCTGACATGGATGAAAAACAATGCCGTATGAAAAATTCGTTTGCCCGCTTGCTTTTCAGAACAAAAAACTGTGTCGCTCTTGTGATAAAGTAGATTCTCACGTGGGATATGGTCGCTGTCTTTTTTTAAAAACATGTTTTTCATATTAAAGGAGGTTCCTACACAAAGCTCACATGCTTGTCCGCCTAATTGACGAGCAGGTTGTTTGGGACTGAATGACCTGAAATGCAGACTAAAAGCGTGTGCTTTCTCTGTTTGTACGATGGTCTCTCTATACTGCTACAAATTGTTCATAACCTGAGCTTAAATAGAGTATTTAGTACTGAATTACATATGATTCGATGTGTCTTTTTATCCGTTTGCCTTTGGCGCTATGTGGGTTGGGGGTTACGGAGCAGCTGAGTGGAAATGTTTCAAGTGTAGCATTGGTTTCAGTGTGTCTGTCTTATTACGTGAGGCCCGGCTTCGGGCGTTCATGACAATGGAACGAGTGAGCCCACATTTAGTAGGCTTATATCCGTTTCAGCGCTATTCCGACTAGCACATATTGATAACTTTACTGAGCTTAAATCAGTGAAATGTTACTTTATCTAAGCTTCATGGTTTCCTTATCTTAGTTAATCTCTCTCTCTCTCTCTGCCTCTGTCTCTGTCTCTCCCCCTGTCTCTATGTCTCTCTCTTTCTCTCATTATCATCATCATTATCGTGATGCTGTTGCTGCTGCTGCTGCTGCTGCTGCTGCTGATGATGATGATGATGATAATGATGATGATGATGATGATGATACTTCCCTTACTACTCGTGCTGCTGCTGCTGCTGCTGCTGCTGCTGCTGCAACTGCCTCTGCTGCTATTGTAATCATATTCATAGACACAACCCTTTGGACTCAAACTATGCCAGAACCCGAAAGTGTCTTGGTGCCAGAGATTTTACCGTCACTCTGTTTAAGTGCTTGTCACTTCATCGTGTCTGAAGCTAACTCCCTTGTTACAATGAAGTAGAAGGATTACAGTTTAACGCCTGCCATGCCTTCACTCTTCTTCTCATAACTACATTCAAATTACAGTAACACCTTCGAAGTTGCATGCAGAACTGCACCATCAATATAGGACGTTTTGCTGCGCTGCAGCTTGCCTCGCTTATGTTGAAAGATCATGGTTTGGACAAGACAAGACGCACAATTTTCATTAAAAAAAATCATTCCGAAAAGGGTACATGAATTTGAAAAACACACCATTCGACGGAGTTCCCAACACACACACACACACACACACACACACACACACACACACAGAATTTTACACACTGCATCCGGTCGAGACGGAAGTAATGCATATTCCCTCACCATTGATATTTCCGGTCACATGCTTAATTCGGTGCTACATGCTGTTCACTATTAAAAGCAAAAAAAATAAATAAATAAATAAATAAATAAGATAAAAAGAAGAAAAAAAAGTACACTTTTTGTAAGTAAATTCTGTTTGATGGTACCAAACAATTCGAGGAACTTAATCACATTAGGGTTTGTTCTGTAATAGTGAGAGATCAGGGTATTTCTTAAGCCGGTGAAATTCATTTGCCAGCTCCGACAAATTAAACAACTGACCAAATCGATCTGCTTGAGTCGGTAATCTGTTAGATAAATTTACTGTGGTGTTAAGGCTTATGACATTTCATTTATTCATTTCTATATTTACTTATTTATTTGTTTATTTATTTATTTGTTTCATTATTTACCATTCATTTATTCATGTCTTTGTCATTTATTTTTCATTTATTTATTTGTTTATTCATTTATTCATTGATTTCTTCATTTTATTCAACTGCTTGTAAGTATACCAAAAACTGTCCCGGTCTTTCACTTATACAGCAAAATCTACTCAGAGTCAGAATGACCCAGTCATCAATACCCCTCCCAACCCCACTCCTCCATTGGTGTCAGACTAACAAGCCAATGCTCACACCAGTCAATACTTACCGACCTCCATCGTCGTCTGTCGAGGTGCTAAAAGCAATCTACGTAGGTCAGACGTCTTCAAGCAACACTGAAAACCAAATTACCACGGTCCCAGACAATGGTCGTGACTTATCTGATGGAAGGGGGCACTGCACAAACTGTTTTCAGTTAGCTACGTTTAGCTTTAACGTCCACATCTCTCAGATATGATGTGACAGAAGGGGCTATTCGGCCCTGATGAGCAAGCGGACGCACACAACACTACACCAATACCCCCAGAACGACAACTCTGTATGACAGACAGTGAAGATGGGTGATAGTAGGACACGACCTCTCAACTGTTGCCAACTCGTGCTTCACCACTGGGCCAATCCACAGCCCTCACCTGTTTTGTCGTGACTGTGTTTCCTTTTCTGGTCGACTCAGTGTGACGTATTTTGTCTGTTTGACCAATCAGAAGCCATGGATTCCGTGGGCCTTGTCAGTCATGCGCACTCCAGAGAGTTGCAACATGATTGTAGGCTTTTTAAAACTTTGGCGTTTTCTCCAAACACGTGCTGATTAGCATTTTCTTTGGAAGTTGAACTTTAACCGTATTTATTTTTTCATGTTTAATCCAAGAACACCTTACATACCAGCCACCATGATTCCGTGGTTAGGGTCGCAGATTGTGAACATGGAGGAGTTGAGTTTGGTATGGACTGAAATTAAAAGACCGGCACCACACAATCGAGTTATTATTAGATACGCTTCGGAGAGTGATTATCAAATTTCTTGACCAATGCTGCACGTGTCTGTATCTCTCTGGTCTGGTTGTCTCCAGCAGATATTACGAAATACAAGCATAGAATAAAACTGCATAGTATCATGTCATCATCATCCTTCTCAGCATGAAAAGGTCTCAAATTCTACAGCCCTGCGTGTCCTCCTGTCGTTGTGAACTTAGTTTCCATTTCCTCTTACCATATTTTGCCCTTGGTGAATTCGTGTGGTGGTCATCGGTATTGGAGAGTTCATGGGGTCGCTGGACAGACACTGTTGGGCCCTCTGTACACAGACTCTTGCTTCGCGATTAAGCAAATATGATCCCGGTTGGGGGCTTATAGAGGGGTGTCCTGCGTGCAGTAGATCATAACAGGAACCACTGAACACCACCGAAATGATCCTGCAGTGCAAAGTCTGGTCTGGTGCGTAGCCTCATGATGATTTGATCTTCGCTGCGTCCTGTGGCCTGCCTGGGCCAAGCTGTGACTGGACAGGCCAGGGTGTGGTGGTGACCAGGGACTGGGGCGGCTTGGGATGAAAGATGAGACAGTGAAACAGACACACAGATAGAGAGACAGGCACACACACACACACACACACACACACACACACACACACACACACACACACACACACACAAACACACACATACATACACGCACGCACACACACACACACACA
Source organism: Conus betulinus (assembly GCA_016801955.1). Classification (NCBI taxonomy): domain Eukaryota; kingdom Metazoa; phylum Mollusca; class Gastropoda; order Neogastropoda; family Conidae; genus Conus; species Conus betulinus. Next base: position 262,410 of record JADBJO010002144.1, on the reverse strand, counting down.
CACACACACACACACACACACACACACGCACGCACACACACACACACACTTACACACGCACGCACGCACGCACGCACACACACACACACACACACACACACACACACACACACACACACACACGCACGCACATATACGTGGTCGGGAGATGGGAGAGTGTGCTCCTAAACCCCTGGGTAGGGCTCTGCCTATGCCTGTCCCTCCTCCTCCTCTCTCTTAGGAGCCTTCACTACCTTCTGTCTGAATTCTAAATCAGCTTGCAGCCATAACCCCTCCTGTCACATTGTCCAGGTCCAACCTGAGAGAGAGAGAGAGAGAGAGAGAGAGAGAGAGAGAGAGAGAGAGAGAGAGAGAGAGAGAGAGAGAGAGAGAGAGAGAGAGACGCCATACCCTGGCCCTTGAACAAACAACCCAGTATACCCTTGGTCTAAGTGGCCCAGTAGTACAGACCACCACACTGCAGGTGTCAGTGCCAGTATGGTGCAGGACGACGTACGCCCCAATGATCACATGTGGCAATACTCCAGCCCACACAGGCCTTGAAAGCCATCAAGACTGACCAGATGTCTTCATAAAGCAATGAAAGCTTGATTTCTTCGTGCCCGCCAGTATAGGCCCAGACATCTCGATCGTCTCCCACCCGATGCCAGGAGACACTGTGTACACTATGTGTCGTGACTGTGCCTTCATCTGGTTAGCTTAGTGGACTGTAAATTGTCCTTACATCTAATCACAAACTGTAGTTTCCGGGATCTCTTCTGGTCAAGGGGAGTCTAGTTGGCCCCAGTTGTTGATCAGATTCGAGTCAGTTGGTCTGTGTTTTTTGTGCTTCTTTATGTCATCACTACTTACATTGCTACTGTGTCGATTAACTGAAAGTTAATACGGTGGAGCTTCTCCAGAAATCCTTTAAATCTAGGCCTTTGAAGGGGAAAGACTTTGTCATGGGTCAAATCTTTGTACAGTCAACAGCAATATCGAATAAACACACGGCTCTAAAGGGAAGAAACCTTTGTTGGGATGTAAATCGTGTATAGTATCCCAGAATTAAAGTCTTATAACTGGGGTGAGGTAGAGTGGTGAATGTTATTGTTGAGACATAGACCTGCTATAAATGAGGAGAATTAACACACGTTCCAGTGAAGCAAATCCTAAAACAATGGGAAATCTTTTAAAGGCCAAAAATATAATCGATTGTAGTCAAAGACAAATAGGATTCAGAAAAACGGTGTTTAAACAGAACTCCGTACCATCATCTGCATGACAACGTTTTTCAGCAGTGGCCCCTCGTGCACTGATCTCATGGGCGTTTCAGGTTCAATTTCCTCTTCACGTCCATGCACTGAGAGAATTTGAGTCAGGGTCGCCTGTATAGGTAAGTTCATGGGGATGTTACTGGACCTGGATCTCTGGGAAGAGCTGTTCTTATGCTCCCCTCTCTACCCCAAGGAGCATTTATGGTCTTCTGGATTTTAGGTTCTATTCCTTTCCCCTACCACTCACAATCATCCAGGTACGACCCTACTCACACACACACACACACACACACACACACACACACACACACAGAGAGAGAGAGAGAGAGAGAGAGAGAGAGAGAGAGGAGAGAGAGAGAGAGAGAGAGAGAGAGGAGAGAGCGAGAGAGAGGAGAGAGAGAGAGAGAGAGAGAGAGATTCCTTCCGCAGCCCTTCAATAAAAACAAACAGGTCTATCCTTTGTCCTAGTGATCTAGTAGTATACATCGCACACTGCTGCAGGAAGACTTACACCCTAGGGATCTCACATGGCAATACCCCAGCCCACACAGGCCTTGAAAGCCGTCAAGACTGACTAGACGTCTTCATAAAGTAATGAAAGCTTAATTACTTCATGCCCACTGCTTTAGGTCCAGACACCTCGATCGTCTCCAATCTGATACTAGGGGACACTGAACACACTATTTGTCGTGACGGTTCTGTCTTCTGGCCAGCTCAGTGTGCAATACATTGTCCTTTCACCTAATCGAAAAGCGTAGTCTCCAGTATCTTTGTGGGTTAGAGGCAATCCAGTCAGCCCCAGTTGTTGATTGCATTCGATGCTGACAGAGTCGTTTAGTCTGTCTCTATCGCAGAACTTCTTCATGTTGTCACTGTTGACATTCCTGTCACGATGATTTGCCGAATGATACGGCGGAACTTCTCTAGAATGAAGTGGAAGGCCTTGCTGTGGAGCAAATGGTTTATAATCAACAACATTCGACAGTAAACACGAGTCTTTAAAGGGAGGGACTCGTTGTTGAACTATGAATCATGTATGCTCAAAGTTAAACAAATCTCAGAATGAAATGTCTTTATAACTGGCAATGAGAGTGGGGCGGGAGAATGCTATTGCTCAGATGCAAAGCTAGAGACGAAGAAAAACACGTTTCAATGAAACAAATCTTTAAATGGCGGTAGGTGCTTTTAAGTAAAACGAGTAGTCAAAGACAAATATGTTTCAGAACTCCATGGCATCACCTTCTTCATAATCCTTTCCATCATGAGAGAGAGAGAGAGAGAGAGAGAGATGAGAGAGAGAGAGAGAGAGAGAGAGAGAGAGAGAGACAGAGACAGAGACTTCATTCCAAAGCCTTTCAATAAAGCAACCTATTCTACACGGAGTTCTTGTGTGCACAAGTGGTACAGACCACACACTGCAGGTATCAGATCCAGTTTATGCAGGAAGACTGACGCCCCAGTGATCACACATAGCAATGCTCCAGCCCACACAGGCCGTGAAAGCCATCGAGACTGGCTAGACGTCTTCATAAAGCAATGAAAGTTTAATTACTTCATGCCCGCCAGTATAGGCCCAGACACCTCGATCGTCTCCAGTTGGATACCAAGTGACACTGCACACACTATTTGTCGTGACTGTTCTTCTTTCGGGTTAGCTCAGAGTGCCATACATTGTCCTGCCATCTAACCACAAACCCTAGTTTTCAGGATCTAGGTGGGCTAAGGACAGTCCCGTCAGCCCCAGCAGTTGATTACATTTGATATTTACTGGATCATTCAGCTTGTCTCGACTGTAATGCTTCTTTAAGTTGGCACTGCTAACATTGCTGCCACACTGATTTATCGAAACTTACAGAGGAACAAGTTGTAAATGGGGAAGTAGGGGGTCTTTGTTGAGATGCGAGTTTAGTTCAGATGAAGGGAAACATGTCCCAGTCAAGGCAAGTCTTTTAATGGACGGAACCTTTATTTAAATGAAAACCATAAATACTCAAAGATGAACATGCTCTAGGCAGAAAAGTCTTCTAATGAAGGGTGGGATTGGAGGGGGGGGGGGGGGGGGGGGGGGGGGAGAGAGTGTTGAATGCATTTGTTTAAATATATATCTAGTACAATGACAAGAGCCATGCTGTAGTAAAACGAATCTTTCCATGATGGGAATCTTTGTTTGACATAAATCTAGTGCAGTCATACACCAGTAAGTTTCAGGAAGGGAAGCAGGGCGAAGTTCTAAGGGGGTGGCTGGATGGAGTTGGGAGAGTTCTTTGTTTGGAGCTGAATCTATTATAGACAAAAAATAAGCATCCTCCATGAAAAGGCCTTTAAAGGGGGTGAATGGGGCAAGAAGGTATAGGTGGGGAGGGAGGACGATACGTCTGATACAGACAAAGACGAAAATGATGACATAAGAAAAAGTCCTTCAAAGAGGGGAGCGTGCTGGGAGTAAGCTGTGGGAATCTGTTTAGGAGGGTAAATATAGCACTGGGTGATACATTTAGAAGAGTAGTTCCAGACAAAAAGCATTTAGGAGAGTGAGGGTGCGGTGCGGAAGAAGAAGATAGGAAAGGGGGGGAAAGGGGTGGGGGGGGGGGGGTCTGTGCTGGGAGTCAAAATTAGAAATTGAACACAATGACGAAAATTTTCGAGTACAGGTGTAATTCAATAGGCTGCGCACGCGAAATTCATGCATATGTTTTATTTCTCTCTGGACCAACGTTAAAGTCATAGTATCAATCCATACACGCGGAAATCGCGCGATTGACGCTTTGCTTTCGCGCCCGAATTTTCTTTCCGCATTAGGGAGCCAAACTTTTCGCGGACGAATTTTTTAGTTTGCAGAAGCAGGCGGGGCACAATCCTCTATCACCATGTGCGACACTTAGGCAAGCTGCATAGGAGCACAGATTTTGAACCATCTCTCATTTACAAGTTTTTCAACCAGGTTGTAAGAGGGATCCCCGTTGCCATGTAAGTTTATAAAAAAAAATTGTTTTTTCGTTCATTGGTGCTTTTTTGTTGGTTTTGCTGCACATTACCTTTTACTACGGAGTAATCAAAGCAATTAGTATAATCCCATGGTTTTCAACTGAAACTGCTTTTTATAATTGTGAACAGAAAAAAAAAACCCGACTGCTAAAGTAAAACATCGTACCAACGATACTGCTGCCTGGTAATTTTCGTCAGCGAATTTCGCGAGAGAATTTTGCCGGAAGAAAAATCGCGTCTGTGAAATTGCAGCTTTAGATTAATTCTTAAAAACAGGACGAGGCGAGGGTGGTGGTGAAAAAGTCTGTGTTTCGAATAACTCAAGTAGCCCAACTGGAACGTATATTTAGTATAAAGACAAACTGTTTCCAAACGAAAAATAAGTCAGAGGTTAGGGGGATAGGTAAGGGAGGAGGGAAGGTACTTTGGGCATCTACGTTCGAAATAGAACATTGTCAGCAGTACAGTACAGCCAACTCTTTCAAGGGGAGAGTGGAGGGGGGGGGGGGGGGGTGTCTTTATTTAGAGTTATGAATATTGTATGACAAAGATGACATATCTCACTCTGAAAAAAAAAAACCACCAGCCTTAAAGGAAGGGGAGGCGGATTGTGGGAGATTGTGTTCTTTGTTAGAAAGTCGATCTACCGCAGACTAAATGTCAAAATGTTCCAGTAACTTTAGTCTTTAAAGAAGAGTTATTTATTTGTTTGATTGATTGTTGGAGATTAAGGTGGGTGAGGGGTGGTGTGGTATCAGAATTTCACTGAATTAGTTTTAGTACAGTAAGACACACACTGATCAGTGGTCAAATGGCATTTCATGTGGTGACACTCTCTGGCATAAATCAGGTCGTCGATTTGGCATTTTGTCCATACGTCTAGAGTTGCGTTTTGTTTGTCATTGAAAAACAACAAAAGTACTTTTGTACTTGGTGGGCCTGATCATATTTTTTCCTGGACTGAAATGACAATAATACGATTCTGATGCAGGGGAAGTGAGAAATCCCAGCTCCGGTTGCAGGTATCCGCAGACTGGGGAAATGTCTGACAGATGCGCTTTGTTAGTCATTTAAATTAGATTTAAAAAAATCTGACCCTTGCAAGATTTTACAAGAATAGTCGTAAAATCAATTAGATTGAAAGGAATCCTCAAACAGCCTGTAGCAACATTCATTTTTCTTCAGACATCGTTCAGTGTTTGTTTGTTTCTTTCTATTTTTCTTTGAAAGAGTGTTGGGTTGCTAACAAGTGAACAATACCACCCCCCCCCCCCCCCCTCCCCCTGCCCTCCACCCCATGATGATGACGCACAAAGCGACTATTTGTTACAGTTTGGGAACAAAACTGAATTCGTGTCAACATGTGAATAACATATAAATACAGAATGAGTATCTGAATTCCATGTAAAACAGAGTGTACATTTTCAGCAGCGAGACCAGCCAGGACTGGAAACAAACACCCGTGCGATATTCCGGTACAAACAAACTTTCTAGTGGACAAGTGGAAGAGCTCTCTCTTCACATGCCCTTCGGGCAACCAATTTGTGACAACGTCAGTGTAAGGTGACCAAGCAGTCACCCCTAAGGTAGACCAATCACACGTCTCTTCTTCCCCTCTTCTCACTTTCACACCTCCCCCAATCGCTGCCCTCCCCCCCCCCCCTTTTTTTTTTTTCTTCCCTTTCACACCTTCTCTCTCATCACCACCGCTCTCTATCATTCCTGTTTTCCCCACTTCTCTGAGCGGGTCCCAGCAGGAAGCTACCACGCTGAAACGAAGCATGTTCTCTAGGTAAAACGTGTCGGCAGCATGTAGGGAGAGAAAAAATTCTGGTTTGCAGGTAGAGTAGGCAGATTAAAAATTCTGCTATGTAAGCAGAGTAAAAATTCTGGTATGTAGGCAAAGTAACAATTCTGGTATGCAGAGTAAAAATCATGGTATATATGGCAAGAATTCTGGTATGCAAGCAGAGTACAAATTCTGGTTAGTAGAGAGTAAAAATTCGGACAGCTCTTTCAGCCAGTCACAGGACGAGTTTATTTTTGGTGAGGGGGTGGGGTGGAGGTGGGGGGGGAGTCAGAGTGGATTATAGCTGATCATAATGGAAGTAAATCTTTTTGATCATGAGTCCTCAAAAACACGTTATCTATCTTCTTTGTAGTCAAGATGAAGTGGGTCTGAAACAGAAAAAAAAGAAGATTCAGTAGAAACAAGAATGTGTAAACTTTTTCTATATAATTTTTTCTACACACATACAAACATGTACAAATGCATCATATTTCCATAGACGTAGTGTTCGTATGCATGAATTCATACATGCGGAGCAAAACATACATGGAAGGATTCTGAAAACCAAATATGCAAGCAAACAAAAACAAACTCAAACCGAACACACACACACACACACACACACACACACACACACACACACACACACACACACACACACACACGCACGCACACACACACACACACACACACACACACACACACACACACACACACACACACACACACACACACACACACACACACACACACACACACAGAGGTTGTGTTAATATTGTTTCCATATCTGTATCCTTCACTAATAACCAATAACCATTAATCGAGAAACATGACTTGCTGCAAATGATAGGACCAGCCGTGGAAATTCACTTTGTGGGCATTGTGCATGGTCAGCGTAGAACGATAGATCCTCTCCCTTCATTTCTGTCTCTATTCTGGCCAGCATCACACGTATGCAAAGCATGCTAGCAGGCTGCCCTTGAATTTTGTCTGTAATTACTTTTACTGACCGCCTCTTCAGTTAGGCAGGGTAAACTGAATTTTTAGAACTATTAGATGTAGATTTCTGTCTACCTGTCCTCGGGAAAACAAAGAATTCCAAGCAAATTGAGACTTGTGCCAGAAGAAAACAAGACAGCAGACCCTCGCCCCTGTAACATTTCCAGATTTTTTCCCCCAAGAAAGTGCAAATTGTTAACAGACTCTAAATCTTTTGTGTTGTCCAGCGTTGCGCAAACGACAGCAGCGTTAGCCAGACTAAGACCCACCTGGAATGACAGAAACATCTCAATCAGTTCTAAGATCAGACTGAGGCGCTTCCTGGTCATTGCTATCTTTCTTGTGCCTGTGAGACGTGGACTCTGACAGCTGAACTTGAGA
>JADBJO010002144.1:230000-242500 GCA_016801955.1 Conus betulinus | reverse complement strand
GCTTCAGGCCGTCCATCATAGGCAAGCAAAACCAGATGACAGTGTTCAGCTCTGTATAGCATCAGCACGTGGCACTCGTGCCCGCCGGCACGCTATAATGAGACGCTGTATGATGGATTACCCAGCTGTGTGCAACGGGCTTTGCCCCAGTTATTTGCTCTCGGTTTCCTTTCGTTTCTTTTTTTCTTTTTTTTTTCTTCTTCTTCTTCCTTTCTTTCTGTTTGGTCTGACACCATCAGATCAATTGAGATGGCAAGGGCATTTCGATGATTTCCTCGTTCGTACGCAGATAACGTTTTGTGACCTTGCGGTTTGTTAAAGGACAAATACTGACCTTTATTTCTAGATTCATTGACACCTAGGGCATTCTGTACAGCGTTTATTTAGAAAAAAAAGTAATTGTTTTCGTGGTCAAAACATCTGACTGGTTTTTTGCCAATGGTCGATTGGCTGGTTGAGGTGTTTTTTTTTCTAGTTCTGTTTCGGTTTGTGTGTTTGTTTGTTTTGTTTTAAATACAATGTTGCATTCCATAACTGTTTGATTAGGTGGTCAATAATTCATTCACTGTCCTTAAGGAGGAAAATGCATGGCAAATGGACGAAAGGTAATTTCGAAAGGATTCTCTCAACTCCCTAAATTCAAAACACAGGTGACATCGGTCTATGAAACGGAGACTGGCTGTAGAACAGAGACAGACAAATGCACTCTCTTTGCTCGCGGAGAAACACATCTTTGGCCTGGGGAGAAGCTCCACTTTAGCCGTCGGAGAAAACACTTCCTACACCACGTGGAACTCTGTGGATCGTTGTCTGAAAGCTGCCGTGCCATATGAGCCCAATCTGATTTGACGTAAATGAATGGATCGCCAAGAACGTGGACCTCCATTTTCCCCGCGCATTCTGTTCCCGGTCTCTTTTTTTTTTGTTTCGTTTCGCTTTCTTTCCTTTTGTGTCTGTATCCTTAGCGCTCTGTGCTCTCAGGTCAGCCAAGGTCAACAGGCAGAGAGAGAGAGAGAGGGGGGATGGGGGAGACAGACAGACAGACAGACAAATGGATTGAGATAAACAGAAAGACAGACATGCGTACAGACAGATGGACAAAGAGAGAGAGAAAGACAGACAGACAGACAGGCAGATGGACTGAGAGAGACAGACAGACAGACAAACAGAAAGTGGGGAGAGAGAGAAAGACAGACAGATAGACAGACAGACAGACCAGACAGATGGACTGAGAGAGAGAGAGACAGAAAGAGACAGACAGACAAATGGACAGAGACAGACAGACAGACAGACAGTGAGAGAGACAGACAGACAGACAGACAGACGACAGACAGACAGGCAGAGAGTCCTCATCTTCCAAGCAAACACGGAAGGGGCAATAACCTCGGGCACCGTAACATGTCAATTACATCTTCCTTTATTAAAGCAAGCATCGTCAGCAACATGAAACTCTCCATCCTACCCCATCCGTCTTCTCTATTTCCTTCTTCTCCCTCCCCCCCCCCCCCACACACCAGCCACCCCCCACACACACACACACCCCCCACTCCAGCCCCCCCTCCTCCTCCCACCACCCCAAGCACCACCCCACCCTACCGTCCCCCACACCCTCGCCGCCACCCTGACCAGTCTAACACAATCAGATAGAGCGCCTCCCTGTCTCTGCAGACAAACAAGGCGCACAAAGATCAATACATTGTGCTGATGTGGTGATAGCCAGGTTGACTCGGGCCATCACGGATCACTGTGGATTAGAGGGGAGGGAGGGGGGAGAGGGAGAAGTGGTAGGGGATTTGTTGTTTTTGCACCCACAGCTAGTGAACCGTGGGGAGGTCTGCAGTCAGTCAGCTGTCTGCAATGCTGATGCCGTGTGACCATGAGGACTTCCAGAGCTGTGGCGATTGGAAGAAGAAGAAGAAGAAGAAGAAGAAGAAGAAGAAAAAGATGAAGAAGAAGAAGAAGAAGAAGATGAAGAAGCAAAAAGTGGAGGAGGAGGAGGAGGAGGAGGAGGAGGGAGAGGAGGAGGAGGAGGAGAAGAAGAAGAAGAAGAAGAAGAAGAAAGAAGAAGAAGAAGAAGAAAAGATATGATGATGATGATGATGATGATGATGAGAAGCAAAAAGGTGGGGAGGAGGAGGAGGAGGAGGAGGAGGAGGAGGAGGAGGAGAGAGAAGAAGAAGAAAGAAGAAGAAGAAGAAGAAGAAGAAGAAGAAGAAGAATTAGAAGAAGAACAAGAAGAAGAAGAAGGAGATGGGAGAGGATGGAGTAGTTGGGAGGAGGAGAAGGGGAGAAGGAGGAGGAGGAGAAGAAGGGAGGAGGAGGAGAAAGAAGAAAATTGGAGGAGGATTGGGACAAGAAGAAGAAGAAGAAGGAGAAGAAGAAGAGGAGAAGGAGGAGGAGGAGGAGGAGGAGAGGAAGAAGAGAAGAAGAAGAAAAGAAGAAGAAGAGAAGAAAGAAGAAGAAGAAGAAGGATAAAAAGGATGAACAACAACAACAACAACAACAACAACACAACACACAGCAACAATAACAAGGGACAGTAGTAGTAGTAGTAGTAGTATTAGTAGTAGTAGTAGTAGTAGAGTAGAGTAGCAGTAGTAGTAGAAGAAGAAAGAAGAGAAACGACGACGACGATGACAATACCAACAACAAGAATAGTTATGGTTGTTGCTCTCGTCATATACTTTTGGACTGGAAATTCAACAACTTCTTGTCTATCTGCATTTGCAATTGTGAATGATTTTTTTCTTCTTTACAGTGTCATGACAGATCATCAGATTAATGAAGGATATCAAGAAAACCCGTTAATACATTACATTCAGAAATACTGTATGGAATTGAGGATGAAACTTACATGGAGATGATAACTGGAAAAACAACAACTGAAAAGATCAAACACACACAGCCAGGTTCGATAGCCTTTTTTGATACTAATCGCCTCTATGACTCGAAAATCGAAGCATAGATTGAGCTTTTTCCTACAACAGAAGTGGCCTCTGTATCTGTCTGTCTGTCTGTCTCTCTGTCTGTCCTGTCTGTCTGTCTGTCTCTCTCTCTCTCTCTCTCTCTGTCTCTGTTCTGTATGTCTGTCTGTCTGTCTTTCTCTCAGTCTGTCTCTCTCAGTATCTGTCTGTGTTGTGTATGTCTGTCTGTCTCGTCCCCCCCCCCCCCCTCTCTCTCTCTGGGTTTTCCCTCCCTCCCTCCCTCCCTCTCTCCTCTCTCTGTCTCAAATCTCAATCTTTGATGGAATAAAAAGTTTTTTCCAAGTTCTGCGCGTTCTCTCCTCTATCTCTCTCCTCTCTCTCTCCTCTCATCCTCTCTCCACTCTCTCTCTCTCTCTGTTCTCTGTATCTATCTATCTATCTAGTATGTAGCTAGCTAGCTAGCTAGCTGTCCTCTCTCCTCTCTCTCTTAGTTAATGAGAGCTCTGAAAAGGTTCCTTTGCGGTCAGTGATGTGAGCTAATTTGATACTCGTGGATCCCTGGCAGTAAGAGTAGTACTAATTCTCAATAAATCATCGCACGTGTTTGGAAGGAGTTATCCCTCAGTTGATAAAGATTAATACATGAATCGATCGCCATGTGCGTCATGTCGCGGGTTACTGTCTGCGCTCCTAAACAATGGACGGGCGGCAAATCACAGAAAGGGAGGAAGGACAGAAGAGAGGGGGAAGGGGGAAGTAGGGCACGTGAGGAGGAAGGAGAGTCGACGGAGAAAAAGGGGGGGGGGGGAGAAAGGGAGAGAGAGTGAAGGGAGGATGCGGTTGAAGGAACGAAAGAGAGGAGAGAGAGAGAGAGAGAGAGGGGGGGGGGGGGGTCTAACTGCGTCATCGTGGGTTACCCCACTGCGTCTTCAAAACGATATCCACAAATCACAGAAGGAGAAGGACGGAAAGGAGAGAGGAAATGAGAGTGTGGGACAGTGAGTGTTGTGTGTTGGGGGGGGGGGGGGTGGGGGAGGGGAGGTGGAGGGAGAGGCAGTGAGGTGAAGTGCCGAGGGATGATGAGGAGAGAGACAGAGAGACAGAGAGAGAGAGAGAAAGAGAGAGAGGAGAGAGGAGATGGGGGTGGGGGCGGTTTCTGTTGCAAAGAACCCACTAGACTGTTTCAAGGTCTTATGGGTAATCGACCCGCGCACTTGAAATGACCAGGAAGCACAGCGGGTGCATGCCAGGCGCCGTCACCGGAGGAAATGTGGCAGTCAGGCGTTATGGGTTCTATCCCACCAGAGCCGAACGCCAAAGGAAGAAGATCATCAGTTGAGTGGCCACTACGGCCATCTTTTATGTGTTGTAAGTTCTAGTGGAGCAGAGAGAGATACCCCACCGCCACCCCCCACCCCTCCCCAATTTACCACCACCGTCACTATCTCAAGTTTCTCCCCTCGACCCGCGCAATTTTTCTGAATGTCGGTCTAGACGGTCGGGTCTGCATGCCAGGCGCCTCGTCACTCGGGTTCCTCAGTCCTGACAGGCCTCCCTAGGGCTTTACTCATCTACACCAGTCTTCTCGAACGCTCTCTCCGAGATCTGCGTCGTTCGTGCCACTCCATCTTTATCCTGTTCACCCGCTTCTAGTGTGCAGACTCTCAATACCCCCCAACCCCCCACCTCCTCTCATCTACTCACACCTCTCCGCTCCTCATCCATGCCGCCTCGTGTCCACCACTGCCCTTTTTCTGCTACCTGTCCTAGTTGTACTAGTCTGTATTCCTCTCTCTCTTTCTGTATCCTGGTCTCCTGCTTGTTGTTATGGACTATAAACCTTATGACACTTCGTGTTTCCGAATGTTCGGATCAACCGCTGACTCAGATATATCCAAGCTTCACGGTCGCAAAGCGGTTTTCTTAGTGATTCAACGACTGACCTTTGGTCAGTGCTGGTGTCCAGAGGATTTTATTACACTTTCAGGACTGTAGGACGGCTAAAACCTTATCTACCCTACGGAGACTGTGAAGGTTTCAACACACAAACACACACAGGCACACACACCACACACACACACACACACACACACACACACACGACATAGACACTTGCTACACACGCACACACACCCACACACACACACACAAGGACACACACACCACACACCGCACGGACGAACGCACTGGCAACACAATCACACACTACACACGCACACAACACACACCACACACACCAAACACCCACCACACACACAAACAACACACACCACACACATCACAAATAGCTTGCTAGACGCAGAGAGAGAGAGAGAAGAGGCGACGAATGAGAGAGGGAGAGATCGAGATTGAGAGCGAGAGAAGAGAGAGAGAGAGACAAACAGACAGACAGGCAGACAGACATAGACAGAGAGACAGAGTCCATATCCTGCTCCTAGTTCCCTTCTTAGCACATGGACATGTAAATAAACAACCATAGTTGCTGATTTGCCTGCTGCTTGTGTTGCTGGCTGTTTACGTATTTATTTTCTGCCTTAAACCAAAGGGAAAGACCAATGTAGAAAGAGATAAAAATGAGTTTATATTCCTACCACCCCTTGGTTTTCTTGCAGTTGTCATAATCCTCTCTCTCTGGTCTCTCTCTCCCTCTCTCTCGCTCTCTCTCTCTCTCTCTCTCTCTCTCCTCTCTATATCATATATTATATATATATATATATAGTCTAGCTGTCTGTTTGTTCTGTCATTCTGTCCTGTCGACTTCTCTCTTCTCTCTCTCTCCTCTCTCTCTCTCTCTGGCTGGCTGTTCTGGCTATCATCAACTCCCCCCCCCCCCTCCCCCCCCCCTACACACACTCGCGCAGCAACTACATACTGTCTGTCATTCTGTCTGTCCCACGTCTCTCTCTCTCTCTCTCTTCTCTGGCTGGCTGTTTTTAAACAAAACTCCCCCTGGCCCTCCCCCCCCCCTCCCACACACACTCGCGCACACACATGCCATACACACGCACCCATACTCACAACCACACACACGTGCTCACACAGTTTCACTGCCTTCCCCAACGGTCAACTTTGCATTTTCAACAAGTCAGAGACCTCTATATAACATTAAACAACAACAACACAACAAAAAAACAGCAACGTCAACACAACATAACATCGCACAAAGTGTACATCAACAGTTTCTGAACTGATTTAACAGACAATACTGGCACACTGTTGCGTGATCCACAGACGTTCTTCATGCCATAGAAACAGCAACATCCTGGATACATCTTCAGTACGGAAATGACTCTTTTTTTTTATTTCTAATCTTCGTTTCTGAGACAGAGTCCCTAGCACACTAATGCGTGATCTTTGCCATAGAAACGGTACAGTCCAGAGAAACTCTTTGGGACAGATTATAATCGATGATCATTAAAAAAAAAATCTTCATTAATGCAGACTTCCAAGTATGAAACTGAGATATAGCTACCACGAATTGTTGAGTTTGTAAGATATGCGTGCATTAATTCACTCTTTTCCACTGCAAATCATGTCGTTCAAATGGATACTAAACAAGGGAGGTAACGTTTGCTCCCATAGTGAAACAAACTTGCGGTACCCATTCCCCTAGCGCTCATGCGGATAAGAGAGACATAAAGTGTAGAAAGAATCTTCCCAAAACAAGGACAGTGGCGTTCAGGTTTTGCCTCAGCTGCCTCAGGTGATGTGGTAAAACGAGTATAGCCATTCCAGCTAAGTGTGTGTGTAGGGGGGCGGGGAGGGGGGGGGGGGTGGAGAAGGAGGAGGTCGGCCGATAGGGATGAAATAGGGTCACAGGAGAGGGACGGTTGTAGACGGTGGAGGAGGTAGGGGTGGAGGTATCTAACGCTACCCTGAAACCATCAGAAGTTCAGCTCATTGAATTGGCCAACGAAAAACAGCAATCATTTAAGTTGGGTGTCAGTTTGCCAACATGATTCGAACTCACGACACATACACTGCACACACGATGCTTTACCGATGTACCAACCAGGCGTCATCTGCAAAATTAGGTTCCAACCTCGCCCATATATAGCCTTCGGGTGGCATACACACACAACAACACGAAAGTAGAAGGATTCACGCACACACGCTAACACACATACGCATACACACACACACACACACACACACACACACACACACACACACACACACACACACACACACACACACACATACACACACGCGCACGTTTATTCGCCTTTGATTTGACGATGGTCACAATGAACACACAAAAGAAGAGAAACAACTCCAGCTAAACCCGGTGTGGTGCATTGGAAAGGAAATGCTAACTGAGTGGGAAGACGTCGTAAAACAATGACACGCACATCACTCCCAGCTACATGCTGAACTGGTACAAATGCGCCTAGAAGGCACGCAAAACCAGAATAAAAAAACATTGCTAAAGAGCTATTTAGTGCTAAAAAAAAAACCTCAAACAAACAAAAAACGATACACCCAAAGATGCGAGTGGGACCCACCAAAAAGTGCTATCCTCAACTGCCGAACCAACCAGCTGGCTGCAAGCCTGCATCACCCGTGGAAGCCTGCGCCATGTTCACATAAGGTGCAGGCACGCACGGGGCATTCCATTAAAGGGGCATAACTGTTCCCCGGCAGATGCCATTGTGTAATGGCCACTGGCTGCGACACGACGGACCCTCCACGGGAGCGTTCCCATGGGTGTACCAGTCCATGTTTCGTAAACCCACCGGCAAAAGACGCCGCCGCCAAGCACCTGTCATGTGCGTCCCTGCGACTCATTCGTTGCTGTAGCGCTGGCAGGTGAAAACAGCACAATTATAGACACGGCCAAATGTTCGCCATGAGGTCTAACCTGCCCTCTGAAGAGAATTCCGGGTTACAGTCTTTCCACTGCCAACGGGACTTTCCCTGCAATCAGTGGGTCTTTCCTCGCCGTCACTGGATCTTTCCCCAGTGTCGGCCCAAAGGCAGAGCAGAAAAAGATACAATCGAAGGTGTGAGTAGGTCCGAGAGAAATGCAGTCCTCAACTGCCCGAACCAACAGCTGGGAGCAATCCTGCACCACCTTACAAGCATGTGGTATGTTCATATAGCGTGCAAGCACGCACAGCACATTTCATTAAGACGTCCAGGGACGTGATCGCTCACTGGCAGATGCCATTATGTAATGGCCACTGGATGCTATAGGATAGAACCTCCATGGGAGAGTCCCCATGGGTGTACCAGTCCATATCTTATGACCGCATAGCCTACCGGCGAAACACGCTGTTGCCAAGCAACTACAAAACACACTAAAGAAGAGAACTTCAGATAACCTGGGTGTGGTGCATAGGAAAGGAAATGGTAAGTGGGTGGGAAGATGCGAACAGTGAAAAGTAGAAAAGGAAGAAATCCTTTGCTTCCATCGTACAACAATGACACGCACATCACTTCCAGCTCATGCTGCTATGCTGCCCAAATGCTCACAAAAGGCACACAAAAAAATCAAGAAAACGTTGCATAAGAGGTTATCAGTGTTCAAAAGTTATCCTCCAAATGGAGTAGCCTAACTCCCTTTGTTGTTATGTTGTTCCCCCCCCTCCTCCTCCTCCAGCTGTGCCCCTCCCTCACCCTTTTTTTTCTTCCACCACCTTAGTTTTATTCATATATTATTTCCTTATATATACAGCTTTTCTATTGTTTGATTTAAGTATCACATACTCACCATTTGTTACTCTTTGTAATCTTTGCACAAAAAAATACAAAAATATTCAAGGTGTGTTATTTTTTAAGAAGATACTTTGTCAACATTTAGTTTGTTTATGTAAATCAGATTATTGTATATTTCTAAATGACTTCGTTCCCTTTCAAGCAAACGCAAATGATAAATTATATCCTGCACACCTACACACGTAGTGCAAAATATGGCACGTAGTGCGGCCCTTTTACTGAGCCATGCTACTTTGAACTTGAATTACATCACATTTCAGATGTGATCAAAGATGCTGCCAGTTTCATTGATGCACAGATCCATGGCTTTCCTTCAAATGTTTGCTAATATGGGCACATGGCATTTTCACTAGCTGTTCAAGATACTGCAAGTTTATCTCATTCGTATTGTTTTTTCCCCGATATTGATGAATACGTGCAAGTAGCATATCATTAGAATCAAACGCTACCACTTTCTTTCTAAATCAAACGGTTTGCCTCGTGTTATGTGAAACTGGGCGTTAGATGTCTAAGACAACAATGCTAGAGCATAAACATTCTCTAATGTTGTTTTGGCTTTGTTAATTAACCATGTATGCGAACATTACGAATTTGTTTTCTAGGTGAGATAGGAGTCTGAAAACTGAATGACATATACGTGCTAAAGTGTTCACAAATGCAGCCAGATTAGCGCTGGCTAGTGCTACGTCCTCTTCACATTTCTTTGACACAGTCAGTGTAGCTAGAAATGCAACAAATTTTATCCAAAAAAAAAAAAAAAATCGGCTCTGTTCTTTTCCCCACATAGCACATTTCCACTCGCTTTGATTTGCAGAAACTGAATCTGAAGCACCATGTCTCTCCTTTCAGAAAATCAAATCAGCGTACTTCTGCATCAGTTACGATTCAAACTTGTTCAGACAACATCATCAGCTCGTTACAAAACATCATGGAAGATGTGTAATATTGTTAATTCTAAAGCGGCTTTCAACTTGACATCAGTAGCTGTGTTATCTACATTAGCTCAGCAACGTGAAGTGAAGAGGCATCCAGCAGAATGCCACACATATCTCTGTAGAACAGGCCGGATAGGAAATACACATCAAAGCCCCGTTCACTCAGCATTACCCTTTCCTGCCTTTGCTGCTGATACGTGCATCTGTGTGGATGGGAAACCAGCAGTCTGTTTGGAGAGGGTAGAGGTGGGGCTGGGCCAGGGGTGGAGATGTCCCGTGATCAGAAAGAAGTTTAGATGCCCTAATTGTCTATAATGCGTCTGTTGAAAACAAGTTCCAATTATCACAAGACTGATTTGGTTCCAAGTCTGTTGGAAATCTGAAGCTTTCATGTAGTACTAATCACCTACCCTTCCACCTATACATTTACCTCTGCTTCCACCTATACTTCCATCTGTACTTCCACATACTCGTCCATTGACACTTCACCTTATACTTTCACCTCCACTTCCACTTACACATCCATCTACATCTCCACCTACACTTCCACCTATACTGCCATCGCTACTTCAACCTACACTTTTACTACACTTCCGGTCTCACTTCCACCTACTCTTCCAGCCATTATTACTTCTACCGATGCTTCCAACTGTAGTTCCACCTGCACTTCCACTAACACTTCCACCTATAACTTTAACCTCCGCTTCAACTGGCACTTCCACGTACAGTTTCACCTCTGCTACAGTCTACACTTCTACTCCACTCACACTTCTGTCTGCACGTTCACCTTCACTGCCACCTCCATCTCCACCTACACTTTCACCTCCAATTTCACCCATGCATCCACCCACACTTCCATCTACACTTCTATCTATACATTAACTTATACTTCCAGAATGACGAGAAAGTGTTTGGAGAACATTACCAAGATCTTCTAATGATGTTTTCTCCTCCTGGAAAGATTTTGAGTTAGGTTGGACAAAGCATGCAAGATGTGGCTGAAAAAGAAAAAAAAAAACAGTTTTGCTTGCTGAAAGACACATACAGCTAAGAATAGGAGACACAAGTGCAGGCTGAACAGCCCCGTGAGGTCTGAAGTAAAAAAAAAAAAAAACAACAAAAAACTCCGTAACGGCAACTGATGGCCGTGTGTCAGTTCTCGCACCGGGAGTAGCGTTTCGCGGCATGGTGGCTATCACTGCAGAAGGTTTATTTCCACAGGGTAATGCTGGCCATGCTCAATTAGCTCCTACGCTGTGCGCAGTGTTTTTTTTCTGTACATTGCCCACGGGTAATCTGTTTGATTGCTGCCGTAAAAACTGAAACGTTTTAAGTGGCTGAATGTCTCTGCACGTGGGTGTGAATGAGAGAGAGCGAGAAAGAGAGAGAGAGTGACAGACAGACAGACAGACAGAGATAGAGAGAGAGAGAGAGATAGACAGACAGACAGACAGAGACAGAGACAGAGAGAGAGAGA
Source organism: Conus betulinus (assembly GCA_016801955.1). Classification (NCBI taxonomy): domain Eukaryota; kingdom Metazoa; phylum Mollusca; class Gastropoda; order Neogastropoda; family Conidae; genus Conus; species Conus betulinus. Next base: position 231,446 of record JADBJO010002144.1, on the reverse strand, counting down.
GAGAGAGAGACAGACAGACAGACAGACAAGAGAGAGAGAGAGAGAGAGAGAGAGAGAGAGAGAGAGAGAGAGAGAGAGAGAGAGAGAGAGAGACTATACAAAATTCTTTATTTCATGAGGATAACAGATAAGCACAAATCTGTTTCATTAATCCAGTCCTCGCCCTGCTGAAGCAAACAAATAATATAAAAACGATATAAAGCATCACACGTGGGAACATGGCAAATGAAAATTAAATTTAATAATTGAGAGAGAGAGAGAGAGAGAGAGAGAGAGGAGAGAGAGAGTAAGGGGGTGGGGAGGGAAGGAGAGAGAGAAAAACGCATCTTTTTGAACAAACTGAAGAACGCGAAAGTATCTCCAGTAATATGAATGCATTCCATGATACAAATGCAGTCATGAAAAAAGTAATAATAATGACATATAAAAAGGCCGCCTCTCTCCCTCCCTCCCTCCCCTCTCTCTCTCTCTCTCTCTTCTCTCTCTCTCTCTCTCTCTCTCTCTCTCTCTTCTCTCCTCTCTCTCTCTCAGCAGCCTGTAAGAAAGAATCGCATCGCACTTCGAGATCTAAAACAAACTTGTTTCTTGTGCCTACTCAGCAAATGTAAATCACTTTCAAATTTCACGCTATATACAATACCCTTCGGAATCTCCATCTCTGCTGACAACATAGACACAGGAGAGGCAGTCTGGCATCATATAACTAGGTCAGCAGTGCCAGAGAGGATAGGGCAGTGCTGGGCTTGGCAGATAATGGTTTTATCTCTGGGACGAAGTTTTGGCTTGGGTTACTTTGTATTTTTACTGCTCTCTCTCTCTCTCTCTGTCTCTGTCTGGTCTCTCTCTCTCTCTCTGTCTCTCTGTCTCTCTCTCTCTCTTCCGCCAATCTCTCTCTCTCTCTCTCTCTCTCTGTACACCACCCACCTTCCTTCTGCCAGCCTATCTCACCCCCAGCGTCATAATCTTTCTTTCTCACTCACTCTGTTATCATCTGTCCATCTGTCTTCTCTCTCTTACACTGTCACCCCCTGCATGTATATCTCTCTGTCAGTTTTTCTGTCTATCTGTTTGTCAGTCTCTGTCTGCTGTCTATCTGTCTGTCTCATCTATGTCTCTGTCTCTGTCTCTCTTCTCTCTGTTTCACACACATGCACATACATATTTACACACAAACACACTCATACATAAAAAAATTCTTCTCTCTCTTTCTCCCTCCTCTCTCTGACCCCCTATCCCTCTCTCCTTCACTCTGTCCTTTCTCTCACTCGCGCTCTCTCTCTCCCCAACTCTCATCCTCTCTCTGTCTGTCCCTGTCTGTCTCCTGTCCCCCCCTCTCTCTCTCTCGTTCTCTCTCTCTCTCTCTCTCTCTCTCTCTCTCTCTCTCTCTCTCTCTCCCTCCCTCTCTCTATCCGGCTCTCTCTCTTTTCTCTCTTTCTCTCCAAAATC
>JADBJO010002144.1:217500-220000 GCA_016801955.1 Conus betulinus | reverse complement strand
AATCAGGGGCATCATTTGTGACCCATAATGTACCTACAAAATTTTCAGAAAGATCGGCCAAGTACTTTGACTTGTTCCATAAAGAAGAAAAACCATTATGGGCCGTTATATCCGTTAGTAACGGATAATACGGCAAAATAAACATTGGGCATCATCCATGACCCATGGTGTACACATCTACAAATTTTCAGAAAGTTCCGACCAGTATTTGACCACAGACGGACACACACACACACACACACACACACACACACACACACACACACACACACACACACACACACACACAGAGCATTTCTTCGTTCCCATTCTAAAGTACTGCCTGTTCTTTAAGAACTGCGAGTACGAAAAAAAAAACCCTCAAGGAACGTAGGTGTCTAAGAGCATAACTATTGGACAAGGCAACTGACTGACAAGACAAAATGGGTAAGTGGTTTCAAAACTATAGAAAGAAAAAGTGGGGGGGAAAAAGACTAACGAGGAGAAAATATCATCTTGGTCCTCCTTAAACTATGGTCACACCATTGGAACATCTTGAACAAAACCTCAACTTTGCACATGCATTCTGGCATTTGACAGATTTGACAGCCACGTGGGTGTGCGTCTGCTCTTGCCCTCATCTTGCCAAAGAGAGTTGAGCATGCCCCACTTCTAGGCACGATACACTTTCCTTCACCTTATCAAAGAAAAACTGAACATATTCAACTTTTAGGCGAGATACTGGAGAGCGCGATGGCGATCGTCCAGTCAGACTGAAAGGAGCATCGTGCGATCACAGGTGACCTATGGCAGTGAAAGTCTGTGTGCAATATTTCTGAGGTAACCTAGGTTTGATGTATAAGGAAGAAGGACATGGTAAGCTCAGTGGGTAAGACGTGGCAGGCGTTCTTGATTTCCATAGCATAATAACAATACGCACAGCTCTCCAAGTTCTCTCGCTGTTATGTTGCACAAATGCTCGCGAAAGGCACGGCACGGAAAACATAAAGGAAACGTTGCTAGGAGCGAAATAGAGTTTACAAATGCTCACCAAATGGAGAAACCAATCTTCCTATTTATTTGTTATGCATTTCTTTCCACTTCCCCTCCCTTTCCCTCCTGAGCCCCTTACCCTCACTACTCACCCTCGTTTTCTTTTTTCTACCGTCATCGTGTTGCACATTTAGCTTTTTCTGACATAAACGATCTTTCTAATCCTTCATTTTTGGTTTATAAGTCTTGCATACTCACTGATCTTTTGTTTGTAACATTTACACAAAAAGTGGAGACAGACAGCTCAAAAGGTGTTTGTGATTTTCATATTAATAGATCACTTGATGATCAACATTCAGTTTGCTATGTAAATCAAGCTGATTATTGTTATTGACTTCATTCCATTAAAGCAAGGTTAATGTGACAAATAGTATCCTACCAGACATACACATGGTGCAGCTGAAACATATGACTTTCCTTTTCTGCATGGGATAAGAGCTTAATGTTTACTGACATATGATTGCCAAAGTGTTCAAAATCCACCAAGACTGGCTAGAGTTACTAGCCTTCACATTTCCATTCTCAAGTCAGCATAGACAGAAATGCAACAGATTTTGTGAGGAAAAGAGGAACTCTGTGCTTTCCCCCACAATGCATTTTGACACTCTCTTTTACTTGCAGAAACTAAATCTGAAGTGCCACCTATCTCCCTGAATTTACAGAAGAGTAAATCACCATATTTGTACAAGTGTTATATGTGTAAAACGGGTTCAGACAGCATTAAACTGTTACGAAAAATCCATTGAGGTATTGAATCTTGTTATCCTCTAACGCAGTTTTCAGCTTTACATCAGTAGATGTGTTATCTGCATTAGCTCAGCCATGTGGAGTGAAGAAGCATCCAGCAGAACGCCAAACATATCTGTAGAACAGGCCGCATATGAAATACACATCAAACACCCGTTCAGCCAGAATGAGCTTTTCCTGCTTTACGTATTGCTTATTGATACGTGTATTTCTGTGAACAGGAAACAATTTGGTAAGAGAACGAACGGAGCGGTGGGGGGGGGGGGGGGGGGGGGTTAGAGGCTCAGAAAAAATGTAGTAGCTAGATGCCATTTTGTCCACGAAACGTCTGACAAAACAATTCGATACTGCCACAACATTGATTTTGTTCTCATTGCTTCAAAACACTAACGCTGATGCTCAACTGAGGTTTATGTAGCCTTCCACCTACTTGGCATTCACCTACTCTTCCACCTGCATATCCAACTCAGCTTCCACGTACATTTTCACCAACAACCTCCACTCATACTTTCACCTTCACTACCACCTACACTTCTATCAACACTACCACTTCACTTCCACCGTTACTTCCATCCAGACTTCCACCATCACGTCCACATACAATTTCAGCTACACTTCTACCTAACTTCCATCTTGATTTCCCTTCCATCTACACTTCCACCAACACTTTCACCTTTTCTTCTATTGATTCTTCCGCCTCGCCTACACTTCTAACTATATT
>JADBJO010002144.1:177500-197500 GCA_016801955.1 Conus betulinus | reverse complement strand
GTGCCCTGTGTAAAAACCAAGCCTCTAACCACTGGTGGCCTAGCTGGTAGTGCCCTGTGTAAAAACCAAGCCTCTAACCAGTGGTGGCCTAGCTGGTAGTGTCCTGTGTAAAAAACCAAGCCTCTAACCAGTGGTGGCCTAGCTGGTAGTGTCCTGTGTAAAAACCAAGCCTCTAACCACTGGTGGCCTAGCTGGTAGTGTCCTGTGTAAAAACCAAGCCTCTAACCACTGGTGGCCTAGCTGGTAGTGTCCTGTGTAAAAACCAAGCCTCTAACCAGTGGTGGCCTAGCTGGTAGTGTCCTGTGTAAAAACCAAGCCTCTAACCATTGGTGGCCCAACTGGTAGTGTCCAGTGTAAGCTGGATCAGAAAAGGTCAGTGAACAACACTACCACTGTGACACAGCAGCAGTGCACGTCTCTTATATAGTGGGTGGTCTTAAAACGACCTGCTTCTTCTTAGATACCACGTGTGTACTGCAAGTGCTGGTACTGCCGTTTCAAGAGTGCGATGAAATCAGGATGAACGGCGAAGGAGGGAAAGCCATTGGATGGCACTGAAGATCAGGTAGAAAACTGTTTTTTTTTTTTAAACGATTAGATAAACCCTACTGCTGTGAGTGAGTTAAGGTGTTGGTATTCCAGCCGTTCACTGTTTAGGACGTGTCCTAGGTGGTGGTGTTAGTTTTCACCTAAATGGATAATATAAAGTTGATTTGTGGTGTATTTCGCCTCTGTTGTGTTCTCCTTTCTCTACCATCCCTCCACAGAGATCGAGACACTTACAAAAATGCGACGTCAAAAAAGTGAATTTAAAAGGAAAAGAAACGAGCGAACACAACCAACGAAGCGCCCTACAATCCGAACCTCATGCCAACCTCACACCCCCAAAAAGGGAAACAAAAAAAAAGAAATCAGCCCTCATCAAAACGAAAGTGTCCCTGTTCCTTTACGTCTTTGGTGTAAAAGTATCGAATGTGAACATTCAGTGAGTATGTCCCATGACATGTCCTCTCAGTCAACGAGGTTAGTTCATCTCTAAGCTCTCGTTTTTGTACTCAGTTTTTAAACACGTGGCAGGCGTGATAGTTATGAGAGCAGGCGACTGCTCCTGCCCTCTCTTTGCTAAAGGGAGTTCAACATGTTCAACTTTAGAGGGAAAATCCGGAAACGTGAAGTGTTTTATACTTCATGGCTGCATAAAGGGTGTGCAACCGTCTATATCAATAAATGTTAAACCACTGAAGTAAGAACGTCAATAAATCTTGGAATATCTTTTTCGTTATCATTAGTATTAGTTACTTAGTATTAGCAAGTCGACAGTATGTTTCCTTGGATGTAAAATTGTGAGGCATGTAAATGAACAAGTATCAAAATTAGGCCGTGTTCGTGCGTTTGTACAGATACCTCGAATAATTTAAACAGGCCTTTAGTCTTCTTTGCACTATTCGCTCACCCCATAGCTAAGTAACAAACACCTGCTTTCATGAAGATTGACACTTCAGACCGCCTTGACTGCCAGACAACATTATCCGTAATCACCTCTACTAAGCCGTAACAGCCTGTGCCTTCATTCAGCTGTTAATGAAGTAGTTTTTTATGGATGCTAAAAACAGGAAGGTCGTCACTCTCCCTTTTCCTTGCTCCAGTGACACATTTATCAACCTGACCTTACCAGGGAGAAGTTATTGGCGCGATCTGGTTGGAGCTTGAGAGAGAGAGAGAGAGAGAGAGAGAGAGAGAGAGAGAGAGAGAGAGAGAGAGAGTGATACAATGTGTGTGTGTGTGTGTGTGTGTGTGTGTGTGTGTGTGTGTGTGTGCAAGTGCATACGTGCGCATGCGTGAGCACACGCCTGTTTTGCTTGCTTTGCAGTCTTGTTGATTCATACCTCTGTGTCTTCTATATCTGCCTGCCTTTGAACTCTTCTCCGGCCCCCCTCCCTCCTCTCTCTCTCTCTCTCTCTCTCTCTCTCTCTCTCTCTCCCCCCCCCCCCACCACTCTCTCTCTCTCTGTTCTGTTGTCCTATTTTGAATGATATGAGGAGTCAATTCATTGATCAAAAATATTCTAAACAACCTTCCTTATTTCCACTTTCATTGTTTGGGGCATCCACAAACGAACCTATTGTGAAACGTTATGCTGTTTTCTTGTACAAGGCATTTAGAATTAGAAGCATTAAAAGATTAGAAGACTAGTATGCAGTTAACGATTAATTGTGAGTACTAGTCGATTACCTGTTTCAACTTGATGGACATTTGATTGATTTGCTCCTGTTTCTTTTTCGAAATGATTTCTTCACATAACCCCCTACATTATGGGCTATGCTTTATATGAATAAAACATCCGTATCCGTCTCTCTCTCTCACTCACACACACACACACACACACACACACACACACACACACACACACACACACACACACACACACACACACACACACACACACACACACACGCACGCACGCACGCACGCACGCACGTACGCGCACACACACACACGCACGCACGTACGCACACACGCACGCACGCACGCACGCACGCACACACACACACACACAATGTTGAGAAGGGTCATACAGTTCAGAACGCTTATGTTTTAATGGCAGCACAAAAGGTAATCAATTCTGACGGCGCGTTCAGAAGAGAGAACGTTTTGCTCCTTCAGGTAAGTACTATACCTATAATCATTTTCCGGCGATGAGGTTTTCGCGAAGCGTGCTATTTCCCGTAAACTAACAGTGCAGGATACTTTTTTAGGACCACAGCTACAGTTAACAGGACATCACACCTTAGGAACACGGCCAGAAGTCGACACAACAGGGCAACTGCAGTGATATCACTGGAAATCTCCAAAACAATAAGCACGCTGGAGTGCAATTTGAAACGACCAGAAGAGAATGTTTCCGGAACAAAGCTAGAAATATTCGGCATGAAAGTAAGCATCTAGGAAATGTAGAGGGTTTGTGTGTGTGTGTGTGTGTGTGTGTGTGTGTGTGTGTGTGTGTGTGTGTGTGTGTGTGTGTGTGTTAGAGAGACAGAGAGAGAAAGAGAGAGAGAGAGACAGAGAGAGAGAGAGAGTGTGTGTGTGTGTGTGTTCCCCCCCCCCCCCCCCTATTCTGTTATACAAAAACGTGTTCACGTTTCCTATGTCACACCAGAGGCCACATTTTCCTTGGACGTGATACCAAAGTAAAATGTGGCCTGTGCCGTGTCACAGAAATGTTTTAGCACACAAGTCTCATAAGCCTACACAACGTTGTCACTGTCACTTAACTGTTTCGCAAGGGCAGTCTGGCACTGCCGACATAAGACTGTCACTGTCTTTAAAGTGATTTATACGCCAATTTGACTCAGGATAACGAATGAGTAGGGTACATTTTGTTCTCGTGATGAAATAATCGCATGTCCATGACTCCAAACGAAAGCTGCTTACGCCACTATATCGCCTGGCAGAAATACAACACAGAGCACTCAGAACGAACAACGAGACATTGCATCTCAAAAACGATGTTCCGAGCTTGCCCACATGTCCTGCACCTGACACATTTTATACATCAACAACAAGTGTAAAAAAATGAACAAACACAAACTAACATTTACTGAGGACTGGCACGTTCATTTTTAATGTTGAATAGACTCAAACAAAACGCACAGATACAAATACAGGTAACCTCGGTTTGAATGGTATGAAAGAAAATCGTAAATGAGATTGAGACGAGTGAAATGCTAGTAACACAATAAGCACAGTAACTTTTGACTCCATGATGAGGCAATTACACGCCCATAACACCAAACGAATGCTTCTTACGCCACCAAATCGCCTAACAGAAATGCTAGTACAGAGCACACAGAACTAGCAGATGTTAACATTTCTGTTAGGCGATTTTGTTGTCGTTAAGTAGCATTCGTGTGGAGTTATGGACATGTAATTATTTCAACATGGGAGCAAGAGTTGCCCTTATTGTCTGTTACTTCCTGTTTACTGTTCCCTGCCTCATTTAAGAGTCGACACGATACCATTCAGTCCGTGGTTACCAGTTTGTGTTTTCGTTTGTCTGTGTGTACTGTTTGACTATATTAAAGGTTTAAAAAACAAAAAGGCTGTGCCAGTCCTGAATAAAAGTTTATTTGAGTTCGTTCTTTTTCGCGAGTTGCTTTTGCTCTATGAATGTGTCTGGTGTAGGGTGTATGGGCAAGTTTGGAACATCTTTTAGGGGGGGGGGGGGGGGGGTCTCTTTGCTTGTTCTTTGTGTTCAGTGTTGGCATTACTACTAGGCGATTGAATGTCTGAGCAGCATTCGCTTTGAGTAATGGCATGTAGATTTAAATCATCATGGGAGCAAGAGTCAGCCTACGTGTTCGTTAGCTTTATTTTAGTGTTTCCTTCCTCATTTAAGATTTCCTTTCAACCTGACACAGTTTATAAGTTTAAATCATATTTTTCTTTCGCTTTGCCGAACGAAGGGGATCATATGAGGTATAATTGTCATGTGATATACTATGTCAAAGTCGATTCAAAATATGTAAAAGGAAGTCACCTCCAAACGTACCAGCCATATTGGTTTTCAACAACATCTTAGATCAGTTAAAATGATGTGGTCATTAAAAAAAAAAAACCACCTAAAAACTCGCATCTGGTCGAACATTTCTGAACGAATTCTTTGCGAAGTCTTATGTATGATGTCTTTCAAATCCTAACAGTATACAAGAATACATTGCATAGTGTGTCAGTGGCTCATTACATGGTATGCGCCATGAAGCCTCCTCACGTCTTAGAGGATTCGACTTAATTTGAAAGGAGTGGCCTATGTGTAATCGGCCCTCTCTCTCTCTCTCTCTCTCTCTCTCTCTCTCTCTCTCTCTCTTCTTCTTCTTCTTCTTCTTCTTCTTCTTCTTCTTCTTCTTCTTCTTTTTTTATTTCAGCCGATGGTGGCAGATGGTGGAAACTCTTGAGAGCCTGAACGGATGTGAAGTTTATTGTCCATGGCAAATTCCAGTCTTGTTGCTACCGGTCTGTGACTGACATCAGGTATAGATGATCACTATAGTCATTTATCTCTGTGACATACTCAGCAAGACGTTAGGTTAGTCGTTACAGACCGGTTTCTTTTCTTTTTTTTTTTTTTTTTCGTTTTTTTTTTTTTTTCCGGGAGCCCTGCAAGTTTGTAGTCCAATCGTTATTCCGTACCACAATCTTTTTAATAGCTTTATGAGTTAACTTTCATAAAGGAACCTTGCTTGCTGCACTCCAACAGCCCCACCCCCCCCCCCCTCGCCTACCTCCCTCCCTCCCTCACCAATATTCTCTAGAGACCACGTCCCGATTTCTCCTGGTTGTCAACAACCGTCACGGCAGCAGGGTTGGACCTGTTTCATTGATTACACACACTGGGGTGCCCGGAGTGGGTCACGTTGTTTTACCACCCCACCCCACTTGAAGGTCTACTGGGGTTCATGGACTAGGTTTTCATCATGCAGTGAGAGGGAGGAGCCACAGGAGTTACAAGCACTGGGCCGGATAGATCGCACGGTGATACTGCTAGCGTCGCAGCAGCGGGCCGTGTACAAATTTTACCCCTGTGTGCTGGGAAGTGTTTAGTGTTATACTGTTTACACTGCACTGTTTTTTTTTTCTGGGACCACTGCCTGGTTGGTGGGAAAGCTTGCCGCTTGGGGGAAAAAAACGTATGTGAAGGAACGTGTAAGCTCCCAGAGTCCTGAGAGTGGACACTGCTGATTTAGTGTAGTATGGCAGCACGAACTCCAGAACTGGACATCTGCTCACCAAGCATTTTGGTTAATGTCTTTTCTTCGCGCGTAAGGGCAAGAATACTTTCGATAACATCCAAAGCTGCAACATAGCTCCCTGCTTTGTGTTCGTTGGAGTGACGCATTTGTTTTCTCCCTTGGCTGTTGAGAGTGTGAGAGTTTTCTAGGGGCTGATTGTGTTTGAGTGCTGGCTTGGCAAAAGATTCCTGGTTTGATACTGGCTGTATGTGGCTGGGTGAAAGTGAGTACAATTTCACCTTTAATCCTCCCAAAGGAGAGACGAGACTGATCATCTACTGTTCTGTTGACCCCATGCCCCACATTCCACCCTTTTGCAAGCTTTGTTTTTTTTTCAGGAGGTTTTACAACAGCTGAAGTTGACTGCGTTTTGCGTGACCTCTCACTTTTCCCCCGATTATATTTCTCACGGGAGCTAAATATAAAAGTTGCGTCTCTCTCTCTCTCTCTCTCTCTCTCTCTCTCTCTCTCTCTCTCTCTCTCTCTCTGTGTGTGTGTGTGTGTGTGTGTGTGTGTGTGTGTGTGTGTGTTTCTATTCGTTTGACATACTTTACACAACAATGTCACTTTCCTTTTTCTGTTTTATCTTTGCCAGTAGAACACTACTAACACACCAAAGTCACTAGCACTGAACTGTTTTGGTCAAGGACACTGCCTTCACAACGCTGTCACTGTAATTAAACTGTTTCGTCGAGGCTGGCTGGCATTTTCTGTATAACATTTTCATAGTAAATGAACTAACGTTGTTAGAGTAAATGAATGTTTTGGCTTACCAGTCTGGCACTATTGAAACAAAACTGTCCCTATCACAGAACATTTTTTTTTTGTCAAAGCGGTCTGACACAGCCTTCACAATACTCTCATCGAACTCTTTTATTAAGCCCATCGCAATTGCTCACATAGCACTGTCACAGTGAACAGACTGTATTCCAAGACCAGTCTGACGCTGTTTACACAACACGGCCACAACTGGAACTGTTTTAGCAGATCAATATCCAAATGCGAAGAACTATTGACAGTTATAGACAACACAAAACTCTGTGTGTGTGTGTGTGTGTGTGTGTGTGTGTGTGTGTGTGTGTGTGTGTGTGTGTGTGTGTGTGTGTGTGTGTGTGCAGGCGCACGCGCGAATTGGGTGCTTGCATGTTTGCTTGTGCATACGATCGTATGTGTGTCAATGCATCTCCCTTTTTGTCTCCCTCTTTCAAACCTTAGTGTCAGATTTAACTCTGGAAAAGACATTAACGGCACGCGCGGTGCACTGAGTTAACGACAGAGAGAAGTGTTGCACCAATAACAGCAGCAGCAGCAGCAGCAGCAGCAGCAGTAGTGCCGGTGTAACACAACACTGTCTCAATAATTACGGTGTTTTTGCCAGACCCAACTGTTCAGTGCACAGAAAGCAGTCACAGCTGCAGATGCCAATTCTAAACTGTTGTTCTTTGCGTTGTTTCTGTTCTTCGCCATAGGTTGTTGTTGTGAATGGAAACGGCTGCAGTCGTACGCTGACTGGAGAATTGTGTTAATGAGAACGGTTGTTTGTGAACAAGTGCGAGCTATTAAAGTTGTGTGTTTATTTCTTATTTGTTCATTTTCAGAGAGGGAGAGGGAAAGGGAGAAAGACACAGAGAGAGAATGTGCGTGCGCACATGTGTGTGTGCGTGCGTGTGTGTGTGTGTGTGTGTGTGTGTGTGTGTGTGTGTGTGTGTGTGTGTGTGTGTGTGTGTGTGTGTGTGTAAGAGAGAGAGAGAGAGACAGACAGACGGAGACAGAGAGAGACAGAGACAGAGAGAGAGTTCATTTTCAGTTCAAAGACGAGATAATTACTTGTAAATGTGCCAGGCTAGTGACACGCACATATATATATATATATATATATATATGTGTGTGTGTGTGTGTGTGTGTGTGTGTGTGTGTGTGTGTGTGTGTGTGTGTGTGTGTGTGTGTGTGTGCGTGTGTGTGACAGACAGAGAGAGAGAGACAGAGTCAGAGAGAGAGAGAAAGAGAGAGAGAGAGAGAGAGAGAGAGAGAGAGAGAGTTCATTTTCAGTTCAAAGACGAGATAATTACTTGTAAATGTGCCAGGGCTGGTGACAGAATTAGAAAAAAAGCGTTGTTCCACTGTCTGAATATGTTTGTTTTTTTTTTTTAGAGTGGAGAGGGTTTTGGGTGTAATGTATTGTCTTTCCAGTCAGTATTAGTACGACATAGGGAACTTTTTGTGTTCACTCTTACTACGATAGAGGACAAAAGTCTGTGTTCACTATTAGTGAGGCAGAGAGGAGAGTCGCCATATTCACTATTAGTATGACAATGCAGAAAAACTTATACTAACTTTTATTCAACAGAGGGGGAAAGTCTTTATATTCACTTCTGCTATAACAGTTTTATATTCATTGTCAATATGACACAGAGGAAAGCAGAAGTTGATAGAAAAAGAGCTCCTGTGATTTAGAGCGAACATTATCCTTATTTTTCTCATTTATGTTGTAGGAGACAGGGGAGAGAGGGAAGGGGAAGGGACGACGATGGGGGAGTGCCAGAGAGTGCGAGAATTTGTCGGAGGATGGGAGAGAAAGTGAACTGGGGGGGGTGGGGGAGATAGGAAGGAGACAGAGAGAGAGAGAGAGGTGCGCGCGTGCGTGTGTGTGTGTGTGTGTGTGTGTGTGTGTGTGTGTGTGTGTGTGTGTGTGTGTGTGTGTGTGTGTGTGTGTGTGTGTGTGTGAGCATACGCGTGCGTGCGCGAAGCTGGATGTGTGAGTGAGCACGCGCGCGCGCGTGTGTCTGTCTATCTTTGTCTGTTTGCCTGTCTGTCTGCCTTTCTGCATGTGTCCGTCAGTCCGTCTGTCTGTCCGGATGAATATTTACATTACAGAATATTCCGTAACGCTTTCAGACTCCATTAGTCAATGCCAAATAGATCACCGCGCGACATTCCCCTGGCTAGCTGTTCCTGCTGCTGTTGATGATGATGATTACAACGACGGCGACGACGACGACGACGACAACGACGACGACGACGACGATAATAACAATATCGACAGTGTCGAGTCAATATACGGCAGTGCCCTAGTCGACCCAGCCTCCAGATATGTGTCATTAGAATGGCTGACAAGTTCCATGATGGAGACGCCTACGTCCTGCTCTCGCTCTCTTGAAGTCCCTCCCTCCTCTCCCGCCCTTGTCTCCTCAAGGACCATGTCGTATCAAACATTGACGCTGTGAAATGCCTCTGCCGCGACCACATTTCAAAGTTTTGAAGCAAGTCCTTTTTTTTTTTTTTTGCAAATAGCGGATATAGCGGCCATGTTTCACAATGTACCGTCGCGAAAATGGATCGCTGGCGTGACATTCAGTTCATTAACAAATTTCGATTCACCGTTCTAGCCAAACAATGACGACCATGAAAGACGGTCATGCTGCTAATTTCTATTTATTTACTTTTCTGCTTTTTTTTCTCTTCAGTCTATTTTTAATGGCCAAAATTGTGTCACTCTTGAAACAAGCTGGACCGGACTTCACGAGTAATGACGTGTTGATATTTCTTAGTACGTTGCCAAGTGAGGTATGTGAGGAAACAAAGTTAAAAGAAAAATGTTACATATTGCACAGGACAAAAGGGACAAATACATCACAAGACAAACCACGACGCATGTCGACCATTTTTGGTTTTTCTTCAGGCAAGAGAAACAACATTTAGCGCCCAAACTGAGGAGATAAGTGATTGCTCGCTCTTCGTTTTCATTGTCTAGAATGTTGTTTCTCTTGCCTGAAGAACGCCAGTGAGGTCAAACACATCGTGTGAGTTATGTCCTAGCTATGCACATAACGTTAAGTTTCAGTTCTATCAAGATGAATCTTTACATAGAATTCTCCGTGTTCGGCACACCACATCTGTTGACCTGTTACGTCTGAAGTAAGTATAAAGTGAACTTAAATCGGCCAACGGGAAAGCAAACTCAGACGACCAGATTCCTTCGTCCATAACACCCGTTGTCATTGTGGGGGCCTTAAACGATTTTCACCCAGGAGATAAGTGTCGACCAATGTCAGAATTAACACAATGATTCCCTTCAGAAGAGAGAATAACGAGGTTCTTGCTTGCTGCCAGAGAAAGGTGTTAAGTGTTGCTTCTGGCATACTCTCACCTTCCGCCACTGCTCTCACCATCATGCTACTCCTCCATCCTTCTCCCACTGTCTCTAACTCTTTCTGTTTCATTGCAAATCTTTGCTAAATTGTGGTGAAATTTTACCTGGACTTGCTGCATCTGCCACTTACCGTTCAATGTTAATAAATAATACAAAACAGAAAACGTTGGCTCATGGGATCGTAGACCAGACACAGCAGAAGTCTGACCAATGGATGAGACGACACCTAGGATATTACAAAGTAACTTTATAGCAATTACTAATATCACTAACTACTTCAAGCACGACCAGCGAGGTTTCTCACTGATTAATCCCAAAGACATTACATACGGAATACGACTAACTGAATGAACAACAAACTGACTAGCGAATCAGGTGTCTGAGTGATTATATCTAGCTTCTAATGAGCACTTCTGCTTGCAACAAATTCCAGTCTTTCAAACGAGTCTCACCTTTGCACTCAGTGTCTGACACTTGACAGCCGTGACAACCATGAAGGTGTGTGTCTGCTCTGCTTCTCGAATTGTTGAAGGGAGTTGAACAGGTTCAACTTTAAGGAGAAAACTCGGGAATATGGAGTGATTCGTTCTTTACGGGCGTTTAAAACAGTGTGCAACCATCCACAGCAATTGTATTATTAACCACCAACGTGAAGGCTTCATAGGTCACTGAATCACAGGAAATCTGTTGCTCTCAAAACAGGCAAGTAGACAACATATTTTTACTCTAAACTTAAGGAGTTTTTCTGTGCTGTTTTTGAGATTATTCGATCTCATGCTGGGGACGTGAGAGGAATGAAAGTGAGTTTAGACTATTCACTTATATGTGACCATAACAGTGTGAGGCAGACTATCCACTTAAGTGTGACCATAACAGCGTGAGGCAGACTATCCACTTATGTGTGACCATAACAGCGTGAGGCAGACTATCCACTTATGTGTGACCATAACAGTGTGAGGCAGACTATCCACTTAAGTGTGACCATAACAGTGTGAGGCAGACTATCCACTTATGTGTGACCATAACAGCGTGAGGCAGGCTATCCACTTATGTGTGACCATAACAGCGTGAGGCAGGCTATCCACTTAAGTGTGACCACAAACAGCGTGAGGCAGACTATCCACTTAAGTGTGACCATAACAGTGTGAGGCAGGCTATCCACTTAAGTGTGACCATAACAGTGTGAGGCAAGTGAAAGGCCAAGTATCACACTTAGGCTTTGTTTGTGCACTTGCGCAAGTGCCTCGAATAGTCTGAACAGGCCTTTAGTCTTCCTCACCAAATCGCTCAATAACAAACACGAAGACTGACACTCCAGACAGTCCTGACTGCCAGATGAAATATCCGTAATCACCTGTACTAAACCATAGCAGCCTGAGCCTTCTTCAGCTGTCATGGTGTAGTTATTTATGGATGCCTAAAAACAGAAAGATCGTTACTCTTCCCTTTTCCTTGCTCCGGTGACACATTTACCGACTTGACCTAACCAAGGAGACGTTAGTGAGATCTGGTTGGAGCTTTTGAGAGAGAGAGAGAGAGAGAGAGAGAGAGAGAGAGAGAGAGAGAGAGAGAGAGAGAGAGAGAGAGAGAGAGAGAGAGAGAGAGAGAGAGAGAGAGAGAGAGAGAGAGAGAGAGAGATCAACAATTGAAATAAAATGCTTCATCATTTGGCCGACCTTTTTCTACACCTGATGGAGCTAATATTAAATCAGTTTGCTTTTATGATTGATCCTGTTTAAGGAAACACACAATGGTTAACTGTTGATGTAAATGCAAGCGCTAACATCAGACCTTATGTTAAATCGGTCATATATGATATTCTCATATAACAGAATACGCGTTGATTCACTTGATTTAAACACAAGCTCTGCTGTCAGTTATTTGCGCTTTGACCCTAACTGGAAATCCCCAAGTCCAATGATTATTCTTATTCTCACAGATGCTCAGGATATTTTGATTTGGTACTATTTACTGGACAATCGTCGCCTATTTCTCAGTTAAATGCCCATTTACAACAGCTTGAAATTGGCTGGTCACATTTTTCCTTTCTTCCCTCCCCCCCCAACATTCTTTCACACCTCCCAGCCTTTCTCTCTCCCTCTGCATCTTGTCTTTTATTTTAAAAAGCATGTTAATTTACATGCCGATGTTTTTCTTTTAGTTTTGCTCACACCCAGGGGTTTAAATCTCTCTGTGTAGACTCTTCTATATGGAATATTTTAAACTGTTACTCTTAAAGTGCTTGTAGGATAAAAGCAATGAAATAAATAAGTAAAAGAATAAGCAAATAAACGAAAAGACAAAACTAAAGTGATAAATAAATAATTTCAGGCCAGAATCGCCTTGGTTTACAAAATCGGCAGCCATTATAGAGCTGTTTATGACTGTCGCCAGGAAATGAACATTGCCTTCACACAGTCATAAAAAATGGATGCCTCTACAAGTGATCTCTGTAAGTTGTTGGCAAAGGGAATTTTTTTTTTACTTCAGCATCCCCTTAACTTCCAGCATACACTTCTCAGTTCCACTCCCACCCATCAACCCCTCCCCCCCCATTCACTCCCTCTCGACCTCCTCTCCTTTCTTCCTATCCCAACCTCCCATTTTTTTGTAACAATTTTTAAAGTTTCCCCGGAAGATGTGCAGCTGCGGGTTATCTGGACGTTTTTGCCTTCTCAACATGTAGATCAATGTAAATGAAGAAATAAAAAGAGGAGATAGAAGAGCCTGGGCGGGATCATAAATCAAAGGCACAATCAGCAAACGCCGGACCTGTGCGTAGTATGGATCTGAGGAAGAAAGCACACTTTCACTTTCATCTCTATCACTACAGTTGACGGGGGCACTCACCAATTCAAAGAAAGAAAAAAAAAAAACAAGAACCTCAAGCAACTTAGGTAGCTAAGTGCATGACTAATTAACAGACCAGCTTACTAACACGATACATCTGGGTAAGTGGTTTCAAAACTGAAGGAAAAAACAGGAGTTAAGAGCAACCCCCAAAAATACCCCTTTTAGACAGTCTTAAGCCTTGTTCACACCATCAATTCTCTTGAACAAGACCTGACCTTTGCACTCGCCTTCTGGCACCTGACAGATTTAACAGCCATGTCAATTTGCACCTGCATTTCCCCTCGCCCTGTCATAGAGAGATGAACATGCTTCCAGTTTAGGCGCGACACTCTCGCCCTCGTCTTATGAAAGAAAATTGAAAATGCTCTACTTTTAGGTGAGATTCTCTTGCCCTCACCTTGTCAAGGAGAGCTGGACGTGTTCAACTTTTAAGTGTATCACTCTTGCCCTCACATTATGAAAGAAAATTGAATATGTTCAACTTTCAGGCGAAATGCTCTTGCTCTCACCTTGTCAAAGAAAACTAAACATGTTCAACTTTGATGTGAAATACTCGAGTGCGCGATGGCGATTACCCAGCTTGATCGAAGGGAGAGTTGTGTTGTCCATCGTGGGTGACTTATGGGAGCAGCACAGCTGTGTCAGATATTTCTCTGTCAAGGTGTGTGAAACCGCTGAATTCAACGCTTTATACAAGTCACAGTTTCACTTGAAAAATGTTTGTTGCAAACGAGATTGTTCGTTCTGCTTTTTGACTGTCAAGTAGGCTGTTAGTGCCAGGGTAATCACATTTGTGCTATGCATGAGAGAAGAGTGAAAACGAAGCAGGACAGCCTGTGGTGCAAGATTAATTGGCTTGCCCGCCAAACAACAGTGTGAAGCCAGCCAGAAAAGACGTGCCCTGTAAAGCCTTGTTCTTGCACTTGTTCCAATGTCTTGACTACTTTAAGCAGACTTTCGGTCTTCCGTCCAACCATTCATCCACCAAATAACTAGATAACGAACACGTGTTTTTCATAAAGGATGATCAAGATGGCCTTGACTGACCGACGCTAGGGGTCCGGACTCACTCGCTCGCAAACCACACCAGCCAGTGTCTTCATTCAGTTGTGCCTTTCACAGGCTTCAGAAGCCAACAACACACATGATGGTCGTCACTCTTCCTGGTCCTTGATCTAGTGACACAGACACCCACTGTACGCTGACTGGTTTAGGACAAACATTTGGAGCCAAGAGAGAGAGAGAGAGAGAGAGAGAGAGAGAGAGAGAGAGAGAGAGATGTCTTTAGACCCACAAAAAATATTCATGCATACGTGTGTGTGTGTGTGTGTGGGTGGGGGGGGGGGGGGGGGGGGGGGATCGGTTGGTTGGACGATCCGTGTGCATGTGTAACTATTTGCATGTCGATGCGCAAGTATGGGTACATACGGGTGTGTGTGTGTGTGTGTGTGTGTATACGTGTGTGGATGTGTGTGTGTGTGTGTGTGTGTGTGTGTGTGTGTGTGTGTGTGTGTGTGTGTGTGTGAAGCTTGCTTTGCAAAGTATGGGCTAATTCATAAATAACTACTGTTATTAGATTATATCTCTACACCTTCTCTATCTTTCCGCCTCCGAATCCTTTCTCCGTTCTCCCTCCCTCTTCTTCCTCTCCTCCTGCCTCTATCTCTGTCTCAATCTCTCATTGTTTCTCTGGCCCTCTGTCTCTCTCTCTCTCTCTCTCTCTCGCACACACACACACACACACACACACACACACTCTCTCTCTCTCTCTCCCCCAAAAGCAATGTTGAAAAGGGCCATACTGTTTACTATGTTCCCGTTTTAATGGCAGCACTAAAGATGATCAATTCTGACGGTGCGTTGACAGTTGAAGAACGTTTTTGCCCCTTCCCGTAAGTACTTTATAATCACATTGCCGGTGATCAGGTTTTCTCGAAGCACGCTGCTAATGTCCACGTATACATCCGTCTTCACATAAAACCAGCAGCACAGAGTTTACAGGACTGGGACATCTTAGAAATGTGGTCAGAAGTCTGCAAAAAGGGAAATCTGCGATAATGAAGCTGTAAATGTACAAGATATGACTGACTCTGGAATGCAGTTTGAAACGACCAAAAAGATAATAGCTCTGGATCAAAACTAGAAATATTCAGCAACACAGCAAGTATCGAGCAAATTGTAGATTTTGTGTCCGTTTTTTACCCCTAACCCCCCCCCCCCCCCCCCCTCTCACTATCAGAACTGTTTTACCTCGCCAGTCTCACACTATTTACACAACACTATCACTGAAGTGCTTTACAAAGGCAGCCTGGCGCTGCCAAGACAAGACTGCCTTTGAAGTCATTTATACGCCAAACTGACACTGAATAACGAGCAAGAAGGGTAAAACGTGTTGCCATGATGAGAGAATAACGCGCCCATAACTCCGATTAAAAGCAGCTTACGACATCACATCGCCTATCTGACATGCAATACAGACCAAACAATGAGACCCCCTTCCAAAAATAAAACAAGTTCCAAGCTTATCCATGCACCATGCCATGCACCTGAGAGAGAGAGAGAGAGAGAGAGAGAGAGAGAGAGAGAGAGAGAGAGAGAGAGAGAGAGAGAGAGAGACAGACAGACAGACAGACAACAGAAATGGAACAAACACAAATGAACAAACACACACGAGGAACGCACATTCATTTGTTTATTTCGAAAATACTCAATCAGAATACGCAGATGTACAGAAACAAATATAGGTGACGTCAGTTTGATGAGGATATGAAAAGAAATCATGGGTTAGATAAGGGACAGTGACCTAACAAACATGCGAGTAAGGGAACTCTTTTTTGTGTTAAAGAAGTGACCTATGTGTGATCAAGATATATTTTTACCGTTTGTGAATTCAGTCCTATTGCCGGTGGTCTGTGACTTGCTTTGTCTTGTCAGGTCTGTGTAGGTAATAGATGATCAGTGCAATTTTTTGTGGAGAACTCAGCAAGTTGTCAGGACCATCTGTCACGGACCGTTTGCGATCTTTCGTGGAACCCCACCCATTTTAGACAAGTCCTTATTCTATTTTATTTTGTTCAGCTTAACGGCCATGCAACCGAGGTAGCTAATATTCATGAACGCACCTCGTTTGCCGGACGTCCCATCCCGCCCCCCACCCTGGAGACCACGTCCCGATTCCTTCTGGTTGTCAGCAATCGTCCTGGCAGCAGGGCTGGGCCTCTGTGTGTGTGTGTGTGTGTGTGTGTGTGTGTGTTCCTACCACCGGTTCCCGGAGTCGGTCGCGTTGTTTTACAACCCAACTGACGGTCTGGTGGGAACGTGGACTTGCCTTTTCTCCACAGGGACAGACAGAGAGAGACAGGAGCCACAGGAATTGTCATACTGGGCTGGCCAAGTCTCGCAGTGATTCTGCTACAGTCGCGGCAGGGGAGCGGATGGAAATTTAACCTTCGTGTGCGGGGAAGTGTTTTGCGTTGTACTGTTACACCCTGCATTGTTTTCACTGGACCGCTGTGTAGCAGGTGTGAAAGCTTCCCGCTGAGGGATAAAACGGCGTGTGTGAAGGAACGCGTAAGCTCCCATACTTCCGAGTGTGGACACTGAACATTTAAAGTGTGGGAGCGAGCGAACTCCAGAACTGAAAACTTGCTCACGAGAAAATGTTGATTTATGCGTTTCTTTGCACATGACGGTACGATTTCTTTTGAAAACAGCCATGGATGTGACCTAACTCCCTGCCTAGTGATCGTTAGAGCAACGCATGAGGTTTACCCTATTTGAATATTGAAAACCTGAGTGGGAGCTCTCTATTTCATTTGTTTTCATTCGGGAACCTGTACACAGTCTTCCAGGCTGTGTCTGTCTGTCTGTCGGTCTGTCCGAAGATTCGCGTTTGAATCAGCCTCTGTATGACTGGGTGAACACTGAGCAGAATGTGCCCTTCAAGCTCCCAGAGGGGGATCCTTTGTGTTGTTAACCTCGTTCTCCTTTGTCCAAGGTTGTTTTCTTTTTTTTTTTACAATAGCTGAAGTTGATTGCACTTCGCGTGTCCTCTCCGTTTTACCCCCATTGTATTGTATTGCCCCCGGGGGGGGGGGGGGGGGGGGGGGGGGGGGGGGGGGGGGGGGGGGGGGGGGGGGGGGGGGAGGGGGGACTACACTGAAACGTTGCGCTCCCCTTTGTCGCGCTCTTTGTCATAATTTTTTTCTTGCGTGCGTGCGTGCGCGCGCGTGCGTGCGTGTGTGTGCGTGCGTGCGTGTGTGTGTGTGTGTGTGAGAGAGAGAGAGAGAGAGAGAGAGAGAGAGAGAGAGAGAGACAGACAGAGACAGAGACAGAGACGGAGAGTGGATTTGCGTTTTACAATTGTTTTCAACATGAATATTCTGTGCGTGCTACAAACATCCTGCCTGTCTGGGTTCTTTGGGTGCGTGGAACCTGTTGAAACTTTCACACAACACACACACACACACACACACACACACACAGACTGTCTGTGACACCACCTCACTGCATTGAACGCTGGTATGACCGGATACCAATGTGAGAACAAAGCTGTAATTATCAGAATTCAAAGAAATGTCATGGTTATATTTTTTTTTTAATTATCATTCCAGGTCAAGATGGTTGACGTTACGGCCAACAATGACCTTCAGTCGGACACTGCTTTCACAGCGGCCACTGAACCGTTTTATGACGTCATTTTGACACTTCTAATACAACTCTGCTGCCAGTGTCATTGAACTGGTTTTTTTTCACGTCAGTCTGATTTGTGCTTACACAACACTGTCACTGTATTTGAAACGGTTTTTCTCTCATAAGGATTACTCTGCTTGTACAACACTGTCATTGACCTGGCTTGTCTAGCCCAAACTGACACCGCTCAAATAACACTGTCACTGTCATTGAACTGACTCATCAAGGCAGACTAACAATTGCTCATATGATAATGTCGCTGTAACGGAACTGGTTTTCACTTCACGTCGCGTCTGACTCTGCTTGCACAACGCCGTCACTGTAATTGATCTGGTTTATCAGTCTGGCGGTCTGATTCTGTCACTTTCCTTCACCTGTTCGGTTGTGATTGGCCCGTTTATGTAACAATGTCATTTTCCTCTCTCTCTCTCTCTGTGTGTGTGTGTGTGTGTGTGTGTGTGTGTGTGTGTGTGTGTGTGTGTGTGTGTGTATTTAGTGTGTGCGTACGTGCGTGCGTAAGTGTACGTGCGTGCATGTATGTGTGTGTGTGCGTTTGTTTAAATTTGTGTTATGAATGCAGACATAATATGTACGGCGAAAGAATTAGCTTAATAAACGATGTTATTCATCTTTAGGGGATATGTGTAAGCTTACTGAGTTTTATACAAAAATAAGACTTCATGGCTTATCTCCAATCCACAGCCTTGCTGACTGATGCTACCAATTGTGTTTGTTTCTTCCCCTGCCTACTGTGGTGTTAACGACCTAAACCATCTGAAATCTTTTTAACAAACATGGTGGCAAAGTGGAATGCGGCCTGACGACAAACCCGTGAAATTTTTTTTCGGATCTGTGATTTAGATCCAAATAAAATGACAGATCCCGGATTTTGTTTCTCAAGATTATTACAAATTTTCCATGGAAAATGTACATTGTGAAGCACTGTTACGACTCGAAAACTACTATGAAGTCATACTTTTTTTGTTAAATGGAACATGACGATTTTCTCTTCATACAAACATTACTATTTCACAGTTCTGATGTCCTATTGAAACACAAACAGGACAAGTAACAGTATTGGTCCACACCTAAGATGCCTTGTTCTGGAGGAAAACAGTTTTGTTTTCATTCAGGAACCGACTCGAAGGATCACGCTGTGCGCTCTCTCGACTGTTCTTGTCACTGAGTTTTGTTTGTACATGTTCTGTTGTCTGTAAGAGCTGAGAAGCGAGACTGGATCCCACGTTTCTTAGAGTCTTACCCGAGTTGAGTGTGTGAGCGCGCACGCGCGCGCGCGCGCGTGTGTGTGTATGTGTGTGTGCGCTCACGTGTGTGTTTTTCTCTTTCTGTGTATGCGTGTGAGTGTGTGTGTGTGTGTGTGTGTGTGTGTGTGTGTGTGTGTGTGTGTGTGAGAGAGAGAGAGAGGGAGAGAGAGAGAGAGAGAGAGAGGAGGGAGAGAGAGAGAGAGAGAGAGAGAGAGAGAGAGAGAGAGAGAGAGAGAGAGAGAGAGAGATGAAGGAGTAGAGAGTGGGGAGAATAAATTGACACTACAGCAGAGACTTGGCTAATGTGATTTGAAGGGGGGGGGGGGGGGGGGGGGGGGGGGGGGGGGGGGGGGGGGGGGGGGGGGGGGGGGGGGGGGGTGGGGGTGGGGGGGGGGGGGGGGGGGGGGGGGGGGGGGGGGGGGGGGGGGGGGGTATGGAAAGAGGACATGAGAAAGAAACTGGAATGAAAAAGAGGGTGCCAGAGTGTAACTATCAACAGAGACAGGTAGAGGTGTGTGGATGTGTATCCGTCTGTATGTCCGTTCTATCCGCTTGCCTGTCTGCCTGCCTGTGCGTGAATGTGCATGTCAAGCAGGTAAACAGGCCACAATGCCACAATGTGCGTGGCTCATTGCTTAATTTGATAGTGATTCTTTGGCGCTATTTACACGTTTTGATTCGTGGTCTTTGAATTAATGTTGTGATTGGTTGTCTTCAATTTCATGTCGTTCGTTGTTTTCATTTTCCATGTTTTAGTTTTTTTTTCCTTTTTCCCCATTTTCACACATTAATTGTTCCCTTCGTGGACGAGACGAGAACAGCGTGCTGAAATGACGTATCAGTTTCATGCGCGCCATGTGAAAGCAGAGTGTAAGGAGGAGAGATATTCACAAGACTGAGAAGTATGCCAGACTAGCCGGCAACATGAGAGAAATCTGATTTTTTTTTTTTTTTTGGCCAGATGTTCATAAATTATGTAACAAGGAAATTTGTATGCATATCTGCCTATGATCTCATGGAACAACTCGATTCGTGAGAAGAGGGGCCAGAGGCCTGAAAGAAGTAGCAGAAGCAGCTGAAAAGCGTTCCCAGTTGGATTTTGGTCGATGAGAAACGACAAAAGCAGCTGAAAAAGAGTTCCAGTTGGATTTGGGTCGATGAGAAACGACAAAAAGCAGCTGAAAAGAGTTCCAGTTGGATCTGGTCAATGAGCAGCAGCAGAAGCAGCTGAAAAGAGTTCCAGTTGGATTTGGT
>JADBJO010002144.1:170000-172500 GCA_016801955.1 Conus betulinus | reverse complement strand
TTTTTTTTTTTTTTTTTTGCTGCAGTCTTTTTAATGGCCAAAATGTGTCGCTCTTGAATCAAATTGGACAGGATTTCACATGAAATATGTCTTTTTATGTTTTTGTTTTTTTTTTTTTGTACGTTTATCTTATCAACGTTTTTGTTAATATTTCTGGTCTGTTGTTTTGGGTATTTCTTTCTTTCTTTTCTTTCTTTTCTTTCTTCTTTCTTTCTTGCAGTCTCTGTTCATAGTCAAAATTGTGTCCCCCTGGACATGGAAGTGGACAGGATTTCGCGTAAAATATGCTGGTGTTTCCAAGTTTTACCTTATGAAACAAAGTTTTTGCACATTTTTAGTTTTTTTTTTCTTTGATTTGTTTATTGCAGTTTCTACTTAACAGCAAAAGTGTGTTGCTCTTGATTCTAAAATGGACAGGATTTTTGCGTAAATTATGTCGATGATTTTCAGTACGTTAATCTTATCAAACAAAGCTTGTACATCCTATTTGTTCGTGTTCTTTCAGCGCTCTTTTGCGTCAAAGTGCAATAAAGCCGAATGTGCTCAACAGTGGACTGTAGCCTGTGCGCACGTCGGTGCGATTTCTCTGTTTTTCTTAACATGGACACGTTTTGAACGAGCTTAGATTTGGTACGTGTTTTTTTCTCAAAACCAGGAGGTCTGCGTTTTGTTGTTTTCAATTCCACAAAATGTAAAAAAAAAAAAAAAAAAAAAAAAAAGTAATTGTAATGACTCCACCGAACAACGTGGACAAGCGAAACACAAGACGAGAAACGACGCGTTTTCGACCTCCTAGTTCTTCTTCAGACAAGATGAGCAACACCCAGAACAACGAAAATGAAGGGCGAGCAATCACTTATCCTTGTTGAATTCGGCGCAAGATGGGGCGTTCGAGTCCACCGTTTCTTAACGCCGTGTTCATTCCGCCTCTTACAAGGATGGCTCTGCGGGTGTACCATTTCTACTGTTGACTTTGGAATTAGCTTCCAGGCACTGATCCTTCATGTGGGAACCGTATCAGACCGTGTATAACCGAGAGCACAGCGTATATAATGGAGAGCAACCAACTGTGGACTAAATAACATCGAGACTCTGCCATCCACCCATCCCCCTTCCCCCCCAACGGACAGTTCCCCCCTTACCGCCCCTCACACGCTCCAGCCCCACCCCCCCTAAAAAGAGAGGAGGAGAAAGAAAGAAAGAAAGAAAGAAAGAAGAAAAGAAAGAGAGAAAGAAAGAAAGAAAGAAAGAGAAGGAGGAGGGGAAGGAGGAAAGAGGAGGACGAGAAAAAGAAGAAGAAAGAAAAAAGAAGAAGAAGAAGGAGAAAGAAGAAGAAGAAGATAACGAAGAAAATAACAAAGACGAACAACAAAGATAAAGAAGAAGCTAACGAAGATAATAAAGACAAATAACAAAGAGGACGAGGAAGAAGGAGAAGAAGAGGAAGAAGAAGAAGAAAGAAGAAGAGAAAGAGAAGAAGAAGGAGAAGAAGGAAAGAAGAAGAAGAAGAAGGAGGAGGAGGAGGAGAAGAAGAAGAATTAGAAGAGCAGAAAGCAAAAAAAAAAAAAGAAAAAAAAAAAAAAAAAAAAAAGAACAACAGCAAGACCAAGAACAAGAAGACATTGCACAAACACCCCCGAGCGCTATCTGTCAGTGTGAGCAGCGGCATGCGGGCGAGAAGACAGGCTTGCTTCATTGAGCAAAACATTCCCTGGCAGGCGATCACTGGTGGGAAAATGTGATCTTGTCACACCCCCTGGAATGGCAGGCACGGGAGTCCATCATCTGAGTCAAGGCCTTGGCTGTTTGTGATAGCATAGCCAGTGTCTCCGCCACTGCTTTAGAGCAGCAGAAAAGAAAAAAAATTAAATGGGGGGGGAACAGGAAGGGGGGGCGAGGGGGGAGCGGGCTCCAAACCCACCTGAAGCGAAGGGAAATAATTATTGTATGTACGAGAGAGAGACAGAAAAACAGCGAGAGAACGAACGAACGAACGAACGAACGAAATTTTATTTTACCAGGGTAATGAGATAAGCAATACAATACAGAGAGAGACAGAGAGAGAGAGAGGAGAGAGAGAGAGAAAGAGAGTGTGTGTGTGTATATATATATATATATATATATATTATATATATATATCAAGAATACCACTAAAATGCCTAATAAAAAAAATGCTCGACCCCTTGGGGAGCAACATCTGTTAAAAATAGAATGGTAAAAGGAAGTTTTAAAATCGGCAGGTCTGTTTCGAGCGCTCGAAACAGACCTGTCGATTTTAAAACTTCCTTTTTACCATTCTATTCTTAATATATATATATATATATATATATATATATATATCCCTGAGGAGAGCTCTTGGCTTGAAACAAATTTGTAGGTTTTAATCCTTCATTTTAAACCCTATTTTAAATCCTTCATTTTAAACCCTATTTTAAATTGTTATGTCGCTCCCTACTTGGTTGAGCACTTTTAACATTCTGAGTGGCTTTTTAATCCTAAT
>JADBJO010002144.1:157500-165000 GCA_016801955.1 Conus betulinus | reverse complement strand
CTCGTATGCCCATGTACGTTTGTGTCATGCGTACGTGCTTCTCCTCCCTCCTCCCCCCTCCTCTCCAACGTTCGCTCATCAATGTCACGGCATGCATCCTTGATAGCTCTACAGCCTACACATCACGCCCTACACATACGTTTCCTCTACCCCAGTATACCCAACCATGTGTATCCATACTCCTCACCCCTCTCTCTTCCTTACACCCATCCATATCTTGCATACGCACCCCTCTGCAATACATCCACCATGTCACGCCCTTCATCGCTAACCCCTTCTCCCCAGTACACTCTCATCATGTCACGTCCTTCTTCAGCTCCCCCTCTGCCCCAAAGAGACATCCATGTCACATGTCCCGCCCTATGTCTGCGTCCCCTCTGCCCAAATGAGACACCCATGTCGCATGTCCCACCTATTATCTGCGTCCCCTCTGTCCCAATGAGACACCCATGTCACATGTCCCGCCCTATGTCTGCGTCCCCTCTGTCCCAATGAGACACCCATGTCACATGTCCCGCCCTATGTCTGCGTCCCCTCTGTCCCAATGAGACACCCATGTCACATGTCCCGCCCTATGTCTGCGTCCCCTCTGTCCCAATGAGACACCCATGTCACATGTCCCGCCCTATGTCTGCGTCCCCTCTGTTCCAATGAGACACCCCCATGTCACATGTCCCGCGCTATGTCTGCGTCCCCTCTGCCCAAATGAGACATCCATGTC
The DNA here is from genome assembly GCA_016801955.1 of Conus betulinus. Taxonomy (NCBI): domain Eukaryota; kingdom Metazoa; phylum Mollusca; class Gastropoda; order Neogastropoda; family Conidae; genus Conus; species Conus betulinus. The sequence continues at coordinate 164,279 of JADBJO010002144.1, read as the reverse complement.
ACATGTCCCGCCCTATGTCTGCGTCCCCTCTGCCCAAATGAGACATCCATGTCGCATGTCCCGCCCTATGTCTGCGTCCCCTCTGCCCCAATGCGTTCCCATGTGACGCCCTTAATGCACTCCCTCTGCCTCAACCAGACACCCACGTCACGCCCTTCATCTCTGCCCCCTCTACCTCACTACGACACCCACGTCACACCCTTCATCCTCGCCTCTACTGCAACCCCTGCCTGTGTGAATACAGGCCTATCTGTGTCACGCCCTACATCGTCCCCCCTCTGACCCAATATACCCACACATATTGCGCCCTGCGTCTGCCCAACACCATACATCGACGCCCCTTGTACGCCCACCCTGTGCTGCCCTGAAATCTTCACTCGCTGTTCTACCACTCATGTCATGCCCTGAATTCTACGCGTCCACACACCCCCCCCCCCCACCTCCTCCCCCAACATATGTCATGATCTGAAATACTCGCCCCCTACCACCACCCATGTCAAGCCCTGGAATCTGCACTCCCTGTACTCCAGCCCATGTGACACACCCTGAATCCACACCCACTGTACGCCCACCTTTTGTAAGCCTTACATCTTCATTCTCCTCCTCCCCTGCATCCACCCTCCTCCCTGCATCCGCGACCGCCGTACCCCCACCCCCACCCCTGGTATACGTGTATTCCCGTCCTTTATACCCGCAACAATGTTGTACATTGCATCCGCGACCCCCTACCCATGGCATACCCTGCATCCGCGTACGTCCCAGATACCCCTATACACGTCATACCCCGTCTTCGCTTCTCCATCCCCCACCCCCATCACCATCCCCTCCTTGTCAAGACCAGAATCCGCGCCCCGGGTTCGAATCCCACCAGAGTCGTGTGGATTTTTCTGCCCCGACCGGCTCCTACCCAGAGTTGAGTTTGCTGCGGGCTCAGTTGGGAAGACTAGGACCACACAGTCGAGTTTCATCCACTTAATGGATGCGTTTCTGAGAGTGTTGCTCAAATTTCCTGACCAGCACTGCGGGTGCCTGTATTTCTAGGGCCTGGTTGACGCCGGGATATATTATGAAAGGAAGCGTCGAGTACAGCCCTGTCATGTAGTCTCACACCGAAATGGAAATCCATAGCATTATCTTAATCATCCTCATTCTCACCGATCAGCATAAAAAAATTATGTCTCAAGTTCTGTGGCCCTTCATGCCCTGCCCTCACGGTGACCTCAATTTCGATGTCCTCTCCACGTCTGAAGGCTTTGTTTGGTTCCGTCGGGGTCACCGGTATCGGCGAGTCCATGGGGGCTCTCGCTGGACGGACGTGGTGACGCCCTCCAGAGGGAGAGCTCACTCACGCCGGCTCCGCGACTAAGCAGTTATTGTCGTCAGTAGGGGGCTTAGTAGGTAGTGTCCTGCGTATATTAGATCAGAACAGGCGTCACTGAACACCACTGAAGTGACTCGGCAGTAGTGCAGTGTCTCCTCCGGTGGGTTGCCTCTTGACGACTTGACATTGACTGCTCCCTGTGGATTGCCTGTGCCGGGGCTGCGGCGGGGTCGACCGGGCTGTGGCTGTGGACGGGGTGTCGGAATGAGCGGCGTGGGTGCACTGCCTCTGAGGTGGCGCAGAAAAAAAAAAAAAAAAAAGAATCCGCGCCCATTGTACCCCCTACCCATGTCACACTCCGCATCCGTGTCTCACCGTACGCCCGCCGACTGCACGAATGACTGACCGAGCGATCGACAGACCGATTTAATGAACGGATGACTGAGCGACCGACAAACCGAATGAACGAATGAATGACTGAACGACCGATTGACCGACTGAACGAATGAATAACTGAGCCACCGACCGACTGACCGACCCAACGAATGAATGACTGATTAACCGACAAACTGACTAAACGAATGAATGACTGTACGACCGTTTGGCCGAATAAATGACCAACCGACCGACTAACCGAATAAATGACTGAACGACCGACCGACTGAACAAAACGAATGACTGAACGACCGACTTGATTGATCGAATAAATGACTAACCGACCGACAACCTGACTGAAAGAATTACTGACTGAACGACCGATTGACCGACTGTACGAATGCATGAAAGAACGAATCAATGGCTGAGCGATCGACTAACCGACTTAACGATTGAATGACTGAACGACCGATTGACCAATTGAACGAATGAATGACAGAATGACCGATTGACCGGATGAATGAATGAACGACCGAATGAATGACTAAACGACCGACTGACCAAGCGATCGACCGACCAAATGTACTAACGAATGACTGAACGACCGACTGAACGAATGAATGATGTCTGAACACCGACTGACCGACTAGACGAAGGAATGAACGAGCGACCGACTCAACACAATTACGAGCGAATGACTGAACGACCAACTGACAGACTGAACGAATGAACAAATGAACGAGCGACCGAGTGACCGAAACACGCAGGGAACGAAAAACCAAAACAAAAAACAAAAACGAACAAGCAATGCAACGAATGTACGAAAGGAATGAACGAAGAAAGAAAAAACTGAAATAATAAAAAAAAAAAGTCACAGTGTACCAAAGAATGAAAAGAACAGACTGAAAGAAGACACCTCAATGATCAGTGATGGACGAGATGGCATGAGCAGAACGTGATAAGGAAGAATGATAGGAACGGATGTACAAAACGTAAAACCGATGAGCGGTAGACTGGAGATAAAAAGAGAGGAACACGTGGAAATTAACAATAACGGCCGAGAGGACATCGACTGGAGAAGAATCAATGATGGACCGGAGGCGAGGAAGAGAACGCAAGAATGATGAATGAATGTTGGGCCTATGGAAAAAGAAAAGATCGCGAGACTGATGACTGATACAGAGAACTAGAGAGTGATGACTGACCAACGGGAGAACTTTAAGCATGACAACTGACGGACTGAGTGAGAATAGGAGAACGTGGTGATTGTGAATGGCAGACGGGGTAGAAAAGGAGAACGCAAGCGTGATGAATGATGATGAATGAGGAGTGGAAATTGAATGACAATGAATCATGGAAGGGATGAGGAGAGAAGAGCACGCAAATGGTGAATGTTAGACGGGATGGTAATAAGCGCGAAAACTTTGAGAAAGACCTGCATAATAATGACTCAAGAAAAAGCCTTTAAAGCTGTGGAAAAATTGACCAACGCAAATTAAAATCAGCACCACTCAAAGACATTGACTCTCTCATGCAAAAAGGAAACATCATAAGAAGACAGAGGAACTTTGCTTTGCGCTCTACAACAAACAGAGCAAAAGAGATCCATGTATGCGAGCAGTTCAGGATTCATCAAATGGAGACAACTTTCCAATGTTCTATCGAAGAAGTCGTAGTAGCAGTGAAGTCGCTGAAACATGGCAAAGCTGCAGGCATTGGCAGCATCCCTCAGAACATTAGCAGAAAGGCAGTAACTGACGTATAAACTGCCATCTGCAACAAAATCTGGCACACTAGCGACTTACTAACGCCAGTGAGACTCGATGACTAATCGTCATACTTCCAAAGTGTGGAAATCCTCAACACTGTCAGAAGAACCTCAAGATCAGTTAGATCAGCAAAGTAAACAACGTGATGTTAAACATAATTCTGAACAGGTTACAGTTGTATGTGAAAGGCTTAAGTATCCTTTAACAGATCTTTAATCCTTCGCCTGCAACACAAGGAGGACTTCTGTCATGCATTCACAAACTTCTAAAAGGCGTTTGACAGACTCTGTCCTGAGGTGCTATAGTCTGTTAGAAGAAATTTGATATCGGGACAAAAAAACAACATCCACCAAGTATACGCCAAAGTGACCAGTGCATTACTCACTGAGGGCGCGACTAGAAAAGGGTCTGACATATCAGTTAGGATTCGTCATGGCCCCTTTGCTCTCTAAGACTTTTCAACATAGTCCCGAATGCTTTATGACTCATCCACTTGAAGATCACGTCAAAACAATCAGCACCGGAAGAAGAACTATCACGAACCTTCACTTCGCAGATAACGTTGATGGCCTGGCGGGCACTGTACAAGAACTCACTGAGCTTGCTACAACACTGGATAAAATATGTACAAGACATTGTACGGATATCAACACCGAGAAGACAAAACTAATGGAAGATACACCACCACCTCCGGTTCCGACATAGCTAGGAACAGCTGAACACTTCATATATCTGTGGTTTATTTTCAGCGATGGGGTAATTAAATCAAATATCTTTTCAGGAGCAGCAAAGACATTAATTTTTTTTTAATCCAGACTGAACCCTGTTAGAAAAGACAATAACATCTCAGTGAAACACAAAGGTGGTTCTGCATGCAGGGGTGGATTTCATTTTCCTATATACAGACGGGATATGGACCTGAAAGAAATAACCCAACCATAGAAATGAGTGTCACTGCAAAATATACGTTGGATATACTGATTATATCGCCACAAATATAAAAGCCACGATTTTGAAATTGGGAACAGATTTAATTCATTATCTTGTTCCAACGTACATTGAATTTCATTGGGATCGAATGAACGGTTGTTGATTTACAGACAATTAAACAGAGGATGGGTCGAAATCAAAGTTCGCAAAATCTGTTCAGTTCACAAAATCATTTCAATAGTGGGTGTGGCCACCGCCATTGGCGAGACATTCCACGCAGCGACTCCTCATCGAGTTGACCAGTGTTCTGATGACCCTCTGAGGGATTCTCTGCCATTCCAGTTGCAGCATTTGGAAGAGATCCTGGCGGTCTCTGGGAGGTGGATGGTTCTCCTTCACACGTCTCCCCAACTCATCCCACATATGCTCGATGGGATTGAGGTCGGGACTATACGCCGGGAAGATCATCCTGTTGATGCCGGCCTGCACAATGAAGTTTTCGGCCACCCGGGCCCTATGTGGCCGAGCATTGTCGTCTTGGAAGACTGCCATGGGTCCTATCCGTTGCATGGTCGGAACAACGAAAGGCGCCAGGATTTCATCCCGATAGCGGATGCCTGTGAGGTTTCCATCAATATGGTAGAGTGGTGTCTTGTGGTGGAGGCTGAAGGCACCCCATACCATAACAGATCCTCCCCCAAAGGCCCCTGGTCTGGCGAACAGCTGCATCAATGTAACGTTCACCAACACGCCTCCAAACTCTAGTTCGGCCGTCATTGTGTTCAAGACTAAACCGCGACTCATCTGAAAAGAGGACCTGGGACCACTGTTGTTGGTTCCCATCTCACATGACGATGGCAGAAAGCTCGGCGAGCCAGCCTATGGGCTGCTAGCAGTCGTGGTCGAACAGCTGGGCGACGTGATCTGAGGCCGAAGTGGTGAAGACGGTTTCGTATGGCTTGACGGCTGAGGATGGTGTTATTTGCCATACGAAGCTGCCTTTGGATGCTGGTGGAAGTGGTATCCCGCTGCAATAGGGCCTGCCTCTCGATGAAACGATCTTCTCTGGAGTAGTCTGCCTAGGCCGACCTGACCGTGGCCTCTCTTCAACGCTGTTGGTCGCCCTAAAACGCTGATTCAGTCTAACAATAACTGAATGATGCACACCAAGTCGTCGCGCCACTTCAGCCTTTGCAATGCCATCTTGTATCCACGCAATCGCCCTGGTTTTGTCAAAGGTGCTAAGTTTTCTTCGTGGTGGCATGGTGAGAAAAGGGCTGACAGTAACCAACCCCGCGCTTAAACAGCCAAAAGAAGGGGCATAAAAACTCACTTGAGAGACTGCTCTTGCACGGGAAAAAAAAGAATTTTTCATTTTTACACATCTTGTGTCGCCAGCAAGCTTGATGCAAAACAGGCACAGTTACGCAACTTTGCACTTTTTATCCCGCGCGGTAACGAGGTCACCAAGACCCCCGTGCGCACTACCAGTATACACATGTTCTTGAGTCTCCATAATAACATGTTTTCACCTGTCTCCGGTGCAATATAATCATTAACAAATCTGACATGTCGGTTCTCTTAGTTAGGCGTAACAGGCACTGCTGGACCTGAAGAATCAGATGAAAAAGCAAAACTGCGTGTTTTGTATTATCCATTTCTATAATTTCTGACAGGTTGGAGAGAGATGGCATGTGTCTAGCTCTTTCAGGTAATCGTTACCAGAGTCTAGGAATATTTCCTTTGTTTCTGAAGGCAAGAAAAAAAATCGAATAAAAACCAAAGTGTTTTGTCCCGTAGTCTGTATGTCTGTATTGTCTGGCGGAACTAATACCCCTTTTTATATAAAAAACTTAGCTTTTGATAACTTACCTTATTCTGAAAAAAGATAAGTCAGCCAACTTCATGGCATGAATTCAATATATATTTGTATGTACTGGATCGCCAAGAGCCAATTTAACAGCTCTGCCGTCTGTGTATTGTATTTTATTCAACAAGGTGTGCAGGATTGAAAAATAAACTTCTTACTCATAAATCCATTTTGATCGGACAAGGCTGGTGAATGCAGCAATGGAGATTTCTTCTGTATCTTGACCCCATGGCAAAGCATCAACTGCTGTCAAACATTGTGACCTTCTCCATGCTGTCATGATCAAATTCGCAGCACGAAATTTCCAATGTAATTACTAGTCAGTGAGTATCTAAAACCTTTTGTCTTGTAAATGCTGTAAAGTTTATCATTATAATACTTGGTTTTGTAGCAATGATATCAGATTCTGCCCGTTAAAATCATTATTAGGGTTGTCTCTCCTGAACGTGCAAGCTCACATCATTCCATGTACATGTTTTTAATGCACTTATCTCCAGTTGATGAATATTTTGTG
>JADBJO010002144.1:147500-152500 GCA_016801955.1 Conus betulinus | reverse complement strand
AGAATGAGACAATAATGGAAGGGATCATTTATGAAGGACGAGAACAGGAGAACGCAAATATGACGAAGGAAGGAAAGAAGGAAGAAATATGAATAATCAGACACAATGGAAACAAGAAACCTTGAAGGTTATGACTAAATGACAAGCAGCGAATGACAAGAACGAGAATAATAATAGTGAATGACCGACGGGACTAGAACACTATCAGCATGAACGGATCAAGAAATGAGAGTGAGAGTGACGAAAGAGGGACAACTGGAGAAAGAAAAGCGGTGAATAACGGACGAAAGAAAAACAGAAGAATGGTAAAAGACAGGAGAAAAGGAGAACGTGAGCATGATGAAAGACAGCTGGGAGAAGAACATGAAAATTATCAAAGAGTAATAGGAGACTAGCATGCGAGGGAATTAGGGCAGTTCGGATGAGACGGCAAGAAACTGAGGATGGCGCATATGACCCGACTGGAAGAAATAGGCAGACGTGACAATGATGAAAGAGTGGACAAAAGGAAACACGAGATGGATAATGATCGGAATGATTAAACTGTCAGATTCATGAACGAGGGGTGGGATGAAAAGAGAGTAGAAAGAAGAATGTAAGAATGATAAATGATGTATGAAAGGCGACGGACAGAACTGTGGATGGGAAAATAACGTGAGGACGATGAAGGACGGGATACGAAGGAACAGAAGAGAGAAGAGTGAAACCAATGGTTTAATGAACCCTAGACAGCGTTGGAACGGTGCAGCCATGGCTAGAATAAAACAAAGGGAAAAAAGGGAATGATGAGTGTTTGAAAACAGAGCAAAGGAGGTGGGAATGGTGAATGGGGAACTGGATGACAGACGGGAGATAAGAGGGAAGGACACTGGAATCATGGAGTGCGTGAAAATCCGACATCGAAAGAGTAATCCAAAGATGAATAGGCTGAAAAAGAAACGAGAGAAAAACGAATGCTGGACGCGATCAGAAAAGAACGAGAGAACGACGAATGACAGACGAAACTAGAGAAGAGAACATGGAGATGGTGAATAACGAACGTAATCAAGAGGATGACGCAAAAAGGATGGATGTTGGACGAAGGGAAACTTGAAAATCATAATGTTGGACTTGCAGGAAAGTTGTGAATGATGAAATATTGGACATTGAAAAGTGAGAACAAAGCTTTTTGGAGAGGGGGAACGTGAGAATGATGCGTGTCGGACGGAGAAAAAAGTGAGAATGAATGAATGTTTGACCACAGGAAATGTGAGAATAATGAATGCCTGATTTCAGAAATGGTGAAAATAATAAGTGTCGGATGGAAGAAAGGGTGAAAATAATGAATGTTGGATGGAAGAAAGGGTGAAAATAATGAATGTCGGATGGAAGAAAGGGTGAAAATAATGAATGTCGGATAGAGGCAGACGTGATAATAATAAATGTTGGATGGCGGAAACGTGAAAATGAAACATTTGAGAGTGGCGGAAAACGTGAGAATAATGAAAATTGGGCGGGGGAAAACGTGAGAATAATGAAAATTGGGGCGGGGGGAAAAACGTGAGAATAATGAAAATTGGGCGGGGGGGGGGGAAAAACGTGAGAATGCTGAAAATTGGGCGGGGGGAAAACGTGAGAATAATGAAAATTGGGCGGGGGAAAAAACGTGAGAATGATGAAAATTGGGCGGGGGGAAAACGTGAGAATGATGAAAATTGGGCGGGGGAAAACGTGAGAATAATGAATGTAGGACAGGGACAACTAAAATGATGAATGTTAGACTGGGATAAAATGTGAGAATGATTAATGTTGGAGTGGGGGGGGGGGGGGTAAGGACAATGAGTGTAGGGGACAAAGGAAAACTTAAAAATGTATGAAAAAGGAAAACTGTAAAAATGTTGAAAACGGGGACTGGCGAAAAATGGTGGGGGGGGGGGGGGGGGGAATGTTGGGGGGGCGTGACAATGAACGGTGCTGGATTTCAGAAAACGTAAAAATGATAAAAGTTGGACTGCACGAAAAGGTAAAAAGAATGAGTGACAACGTAGGGCCTAGGGTAAAAGCGCGCGAATGGTGAATGTTGGACGGGAGGTGTGTGTGTGTGTGTGTGTGTGTGTGTGTGTGTGTGTGTGTGTGTGTGTGTGTGTGTGAATGGGAAAGGAAAGGGGGGGGGGGGTAAAAAAATGATGAATATGGACCGGGGGATAAACGTGAGAATTACCAATATTGGACTGGGGAAATAGGTGAGAACAATAATTGTTGAACTGAGGGAAACGTAAAAATGAGGAATGTGAACTTGGGGGAAAAGGCGAGAATGATGAATATTGGACTGGGAGGACTGAGGGAGGGGGGAAGGGGGGGTGGGTGGGGGTAAAACGCGAGAATGATGAATGCTGGACGGGAGGAAACTAAGAGAATGATGAATGTTGGACTGGGAGGGACTGGAGGAGGGGGGGGGGGGGGGGTAACACGCGAGAATGATGTACGCTGGACGGGAGGAAACTGAGAGAATGATGAATGCCGCACTGGAGGGATAGAGAAGAACGCAGGGAAGGTGAATAATAGATGGAAGGGTGGTGCGACGCTGATGAACGAAGGACGGATGAAAAAAACGAAAGAGAGAGAAGAGCGTGAGAGTAATGTCGTAATGAAAACAGGATAGTGACAGAGTAACAGTAGGTACAGTCAGCACAGAATTAGACCGAAGGAGAAGACGCGAACGCAGTAATAATGTACGGTTGACACGATGAAGGGAATAGAACATTAAAATGCTGAGTATAAGACAGCGGCAGAACATAACAATAGTAAATGAAGAACAGGGTGAGAAGAAAAGAACATGAGAACGATAACAGAGAGACGGAACGGTAACGGGGAACGAATGGTGGAGAGTGAAGAAAAGAACGAATATCAATGGATGTGAGAGGAAGACAACGTGAAACTGATGAGGAAAGAGGAAAGGAGTTTTAGAGAATGAATGATGGATGAAGAAGAGCATATGACTGATAAATGACGGGCGGGATAGGACGCGGAGAACAGGATGGTGGTGAATATGGTACGTCCATCCTACACGCCGAAAGAGACGTAAAGGGACAGCGATGCAAATGACTGAATCATGACTTCTTAGCGAAGCAGAAAAATAGGTCAGCAGCGTACTAAAAGGAACGGTTTGTTGCAGAGGGGAGAGGAAGGGTGGGAGCTGGAGACTGCAGGACTTCAAACGTTGAATGTGTGGTTGGAAAAGACCAAATATGACATCAGAGAATGGGGAATATGGAGACATAAATAACGTGCAACAGCGGGTGTGGGCGGTAATGGAAGGGCTAAAGCATGAAAGGGGGGAGAGGGGGAGAAACTGAAGGGACACAATTCAAATCCACGAAACATTAAAAGACAATGCAGCGGAAAAGCGAGAAACTGCCACTGGACGGAGATGGAAACTGGTGGTGGTGTGTGCAATCATTTCAGCATGTCCACAACATGTTGTACGATAAAATGAAGAGTCTCTGGAGACGATCAAGAAATAAACTTGAAAAGTAGGGAGTGCAGAGAAAACTGAACTGAAAGTACAAAAACCTGGGTTGAAAGAATGGAAGCGAGGTGCAAAGGAAAGAAACAGAAATGAAAAGTTGTGATGAGTTTCAGAGAATCTCACGTGAATGGAAACTGGGGGAAAGTGGGATATTTACAAAGAGTCATAAGCGGTATCTATCTGAACTGTATATTTTGAGTGGATCAGACGTAAACCATAACAGGGCCATAAGCATTTATAAAAACAACACCCGCTTATATCGAGTCGCCAGACTGAGAATCAAAACACGCATGGATCAACATTTTTATAACGGCCAAAGTTTCTTTAATCAATGCGATTCAATACAGTTGCTTCGGGAACCCCCACCCTTTCCCATCAATACCAACACTCACCGCATTAAACGGTAAGCCCAGGGTTGTCAAAAGTACCCGGGTCGTTGTCAGACGAGTTCATACGCCTGGGGGGGGGGGGGGGGGGGGGGGGGGGGGGGGGGGGGGGGGGCTTCATGCATTGATGTACTGATGTTCTGATGGTATCGATGTAGTGTTGCCTGAACCCTCCACCATCCCTCTCTTCCCCTCCATCCCCCACCCCCTCGGACCGGGCTTCCTGTTGCGGTTATACCGTCGGCCCTACCACCTTGGTGAGTGTCAACGCTCAACCTGAATAGGACCTCACACTGAACTGGCTCCTCTGGACGTGTCCATACAGACTCAGTTCCAATGCTTGTTTGACTGATGCGCAAGAATCCTCACTAACGGAAATCGCAGCAATGATAAACTGTTGAATAGTATGAGCCGTATCACAGGCGAGGTGTTTTTACGGAACGGCAACTAAATAATGTTGAGCTCCACCTTGGTTACACTGAGGAAGAGAGAGCAGCATAAAGCCTGAAGAACTTTGAGATAAAAGGCTGGCTCTTCCAGATGCAGAAACGTGGTCTGTGTAAAAGAGAAGAAAAGTGTACGGTGTTGACCACCTCCACACAGGAAACGGTGAATCGGGGAGCACTTATATGGTAGCCTGTTTGTTGACCTTCGTTACAGGGAGCTAAATGGAAATTAATTCGTAAGTAAAGATGTCACACAAGAAGTGAACATAGCACGTAGAACGTACAATAAAGAAAACGGTCATGACACTCTGTGTGTGCGTGTGTGCGTGCGTGCGTGCGCGCGTGCGCGTGAGTGCGTGCGTGCGCGCGTACATGCATGCGTGCGCGTGTGCGTGCGTGCGCGTGTGTCTCATAAATTCATTTCAAGAACAAAGCATCTTTATCAAACGGTAAACAGCTGCAAGACATCATCGGAATTTGGATGGCTTGATACAAACGAGGGAAGGGTCATGTCTGATCGAGCTCGTCCGGATATGTGGTGTAAAACAACAAAATCCTGGCATACCGGCTCCACAATCACCAAGAGAAGAATGTGCGGGTTTTGAAGAATGATAAAGTACTCAAAACTGAAAGCATTAACAGAAACGAAACTCAAATGGC
>JADBJO010002144.1:140000-142500 GCA_016801955.1 Conus betulinus | reverse complement strand
CTGCTAGCTGTGTAGCTCCACACCCCCCCTTACCCTTTTTTTTTATTCGATAATAATTTCAACTTTTTTTTTTTAATCCACTTAACAGAACATTCACGAGTCATTAGGCGTATTTAATACCATCTGACTGCGCCATTGCCCTGCTAGCTGTGGAGGAGTTTTTGTTTTCATTCGATGATCACATTAATCTTTTTTACTAGTCTACGCCACAGGGCATTCACGAGTCATTAGGCGTATTAATACCATCTGACTGCGCCATTGGCCCTGCTAGCTGTGTAAAAGCCCCCCCCCTTTCCTTTTTTTATTTGATAATAATTTCAATTTTTTTTTTAATCCACCTAACAGAGCATTCACGAGTCATTAGGCGTATTCAATACCATCTGACTGCGCCATTGGCCCTGTGTAGCCCCCCCCCCCCCCCCCCCCCCCCCCCCCCCCCCCCCCCCCCTTTTTCGATAATATCAACTTTTTTTTAGTCCACCTAACAGAGCATTCACGAGTCATTAGGCGTATTCAATACCATCTGACTGCGCCATTGCCCTGCTAGCTGTGGAGTTTTTTTCCCTTCATTCGATGATCACATTAATCTTTTTTTCTATCCACGCCACAGGGCATTCACGAGTCATTAGGCGTATTTAATACCATCTGACTGCGCCATTGGCCCTGCTAGCTGTGTAGCGCCCCCCCCCCCCCCTTTTTATTCTATGATAATATTAACTTATTAGTCCACGCAACAGGGCATTCACGAGTCATTAGGCGTATTTAATACCATCTGACTGCGCCATTGGCCCTGCTAGCTGTGTAGCCCCTCACCTTTTACCCCCCCCCCCCCCTTATTTCGATGATAATTTTAATTTTTTTTTATCCACCTAACAGAGCATTCACGAGTCATTAGGCGTATTTAATACCATCTGACTGCGCCATTGGCCCTGCTAGCCGTGGGAGTTGTTTTTTTTTTTTCCCATCCTTCGATGATCGCATTAATTGTTTTTTAGTCTACACAACTGGGCATTCACAAGTCATTTAGCGTATTTGATACCATCTGACTGCGCCATTGCCGTGCATCCCCCCCCCCCCCCCCCCCACACACACCTTCATCGTCCTTTATTTGACAATGACATTGACTTTCTTAGTCCAAGTAACAGGGTATATCCACGAGTCTTTAGCCGTATTTAATACCACCTGACTACGTTATTGGCCCTGTTAGCTCAGAAGATTTTGCTTTTTTTTTTAGCACCTGTGACCAATGGGACATTCTTTGGTGGGTGGAGGATCACTTTTGTCTAGAACCAAGGAGATGGCACCCTCTGTTGACCCCAGTTTAAAGTCGAAAGAGGGGGGACATTCACGAGGGAAGGTGCTTGGAACCACCGTTTGATGGCAGTGGGGGTGATCCCGGTGCTGAGGGTCCGGGCGGACGTCCACCAAGGGAGGCTGATTGTTGAAACTGTGTCTCAAAGGGCAGGAAGTCGGGTTTGAAGATGGATCGTGAGAATAAGTGAGGCTCTCTGTCCTTCCGTCGCTATCTGTCTGTCTACCCTTCTGTCTCCCTCTCTGTCTCCCTGTCTGTCTGTCTGTCTCTCTCTGTCCGTCCGTCCGTCGGTTTGACTGTCTCTGTCTCTCTGTCCTTCCGTCGATATCTGTCTGTCTGTCTGTCTAGCCTTCTGTCTCCCTGTCTGTCTGTCTGTCTGTCTGTCTGTCTGTCTGTCTCTCTCTCTCTCTCTCTCTCCTCTCCCTCTCTCTTAGTGTCTGTCCGGCTGGTTGACGCAGTCAATCAGTAAGTCAGTGTGTGTGTGTGTGCGTGTGCGTGTGTGTGTGTGCGTGTGTGTGTGTGTGTGTGTGTGTGTGTGCGTGCGCGCGCGTGTGTGTGACTGCGTATGTGTGTGCCCGTCCGTTCCTGTCTCGGTGTATTCGTGTGCGTGCGTGCGTTTGTGTATGTGTGTGTGTGCGATCTGATTAATACGATTACTATTAAAAGAAGTCTGTAAGATAGCTACAAGTTTCAAAGTCACTCCAGCCTTTCTGCATTCGATGCTATGCGCTATAAACGTAAAACAAGGAAGCGGAAGATAATCTTTTTTTCTCTCTCTTTTTGAGTTTAACCTGACACTAAATATCATTATACGTTCTGCCTTACCAGTCCCTGACTGTTGTTAATCTGAGGAAAAGTGTTCAGTGTGGTCGTATGTGCCTCTTTATTTCATTGACGTATCGTATGCTAGCTGAACAATATCAAAAGCGGCACTGGAAAGATGTTCTGTGACTTTTCTTGCGTAATACTGCGGAGCATGTCACACTGGGTGTTGCTTTGTTTGTTTGTTTGTTTGTTTGTTTGTTTTACTCATCTCCTGACCTCCTTTCTGAATTTATTCCTCACCGATTACACTAACACTAAAAGGGTTAACACTACCAGGTTCCCTTGATCTAATTTTTTTTTTTTTTTTTTTTTTTTTTTTTTTGGGGGGGGGGGGGGGGGCGTGCTAATAGTTATCAGAATACT
>JADBJO010002144.1:110000-132500 GCA_016801955.1 Conus betulinus | reverse complement strand
GCCCACGTGTCGTACTGCCGAACTTTGTCTGCTTGTCTACCTGACCGTCAGTGAACACTAGGCGCGCTTCCGCTCGTTGTATGCACAGCATCCGCGCTCACTACACTACCATCCCCACCCCCTTTTTTTTCTAAATGATTTCATTTCTCTCTGTTGAACACACACACAAAATGAACCATTTTAAAAAAAAACAGTGGGATTGTGTTCGATGGATAGTTTGCAACCCTCTCCTCCTCCACCTTTGTGCGTGTCTATGCACGCGCGCGCGCGCGCGAGTGTGTGTGTGTGTGTGTGTGTATATGTATGCGCGCGCGCGCGCGTGTGTGTGTGTGTGTGTGTGCTTAGTGACTATATTCCGATAACATGGTGAAAATTTATCCTATAATCAGTTGTCTGACAAACTATGTGTGATAGGATATTAGACAGAAACCATACACACATGCGCGCGCGCACACACGTGTGTGCGCGACTAAATACTTACCCACTGCTTCCACTCCTCCACAATCCGTGCAGATATCTTTATCGTCTTGATCACAGAATGAGCGAACTGTCAATCACAGAATGAGATAACTTGTCAATCATTGAATGTGGTTGCTGTCAATCACTGTCAACACAGACGCCAGCCGACACCAAGCGATATTCACATCGGCCCTGCTGCTATAGGCTTGGGAAGTTCAGATCAGCCGCTTTCTCCAACCAGTTGAACTACCCATTCAAGTTTCAGAAACTAACTTCTAACTTTATATAGAAATGCACACGTGGGTGAACGAAGACAACGCACAACATCAATGTTGCCACAGTAAGAAACTGATGCGAAGACCGGTGACAATAAACTTCTTCGTTTTTCGTGTCCAGGCGGTGGTGATTCTTCTCCTTCATGTTGTTCCGACCCAGTGCGTCTGCATCCGGAGGTGCGCAGAACGGTTGCTCACACAACAGGCTGGACGTAGGCTGGAGGCACGTGTAGCACGGACAAAAAGACCGTGACTTGCGTCGGATTCTGAACATCGCTCATATGGTGGTTTGACAAATCCCTGTGTGAAATGCACTGCCTTGTTGTTGATACACAAGCACAAGAGAGTGTGTGTGTGTGTGTGTGTGTGTGTGCGCGCGCGCGCGCGCGCGCTCGCACGTGCCCATGCGTGTTATATAAATATGAGAGAAAGGTAGTTTGCTCTGTGTGTGTGCGTGTGTGTGTGTGTGTGTGTGTGTGTACCATACGCAGATATAGCAACTTTACATAAACGCGCGCTCTCTTGCGCTTCACCGTTATATTTTCAAGGGAGACAACATGTATGCACAGCTGGGCAGAACACAAATGACTGACAAAAGAAAGCATAAGAGTAGCTACATGTTCTTTCTGCCCTCCCACCCACATCCCGATTCTTGAAGCCAAAAATATGAAGAAAAAAAAACATGGTAAAACACTCCCGCTCTTACAACAATCTGGACCCCCCCCCCCCCCCCCCCCCCCCCCTCCGTCCTCTCCCCCCACCGCCTACTTTCCACTTTTACGAAAAATCTCTGTGTTCTCTCTTCATCCCCCCACCTCGCCTAGATTTTATGTCAGTGTAGAAGATGAGTCCCTCTTCGTCCCCTTTTCCCAGGCTTTTTTTATGACAGTTAGAACAAAAAATGTGTTCCTCTTCCCTCGTTCCCCGTTCCCATCATTTTTGGAAATTTGGAAGATGACCCCCCCCCCCCCCCCAACCTATCCTCCCGCCGCCTTTATGCAGGCTTGGAGGACTTTCGCACTGTATTTGTAGGTTACAGTCCCACCATTGTAAGGACAAAGATCTTAACGTCAACAATTATCAAGATACAGTCCATGCATCATTGACATTGAAGCGGTGGTTGCTCAAACTGAACTTGCTACATCAGCTGATGTTAATATCTCAGATCTGTTTGATGGGTCGTAGAGCTATGTTAGAATCGCTTAGTATAGACTGTACAGCAGCGTATTACCATCTCTGATAGACAGACGTAAAAGAAAGCGTTTTGCTGAACGTTCTTATTCTCGAAAATTCATAAAAACTATGTGGATGAGTGGTTTCTCCATGAATACATGGATTTAGAGATAAAAATTGAAACAACGAGAGAGAGAGAGAGAGAGAGAGAGAGAGAGAGAGAGAGAGAGAGAGAGAGAGATGACAAGGTAATTCTTCAACAACAACAAACAAATCAATATATAGATAAACGTATGAAGCAATTAGAAATGAAGCTGGAAATATGGCATTGTCATGGCTACTTTGACACACATTTTAAATTAATATTGTCGTTAAACGCGAGTGCCATGCAGAGTTATGAGGCACATCAGCATCTCACATGCAGATGATCTACACATTTTTTTTTAAATTCTGGGTCACAAATTGGAAAATGTCCTGCTCCTCCAGCTATCACGGGATCTCTTTAATTGCCATTTTAGCGTACCATCAGGGCAGTACTTCTTCTAAACCTTTAGGGTGATTTTAAGTGTCGGTTTTTTAAAATGTACGTGCCAGCATGATTTTTAATGATAGCTACAGGCACATCAGCTGGTGGTGCTGGTGGTGGTGGTGGTGGTGGTTATGGGGGCGGCGTGTGTGTGTGGGGGGGGGGTGAGTGTGGGTGGGTGTGGGTGGGGGTGTCCTCTTCTGAATATATATATGAGGTAAGCTGTGAGTGTATTTAGGAATGGAGTACAGAAATAATGCTACTTGCAGAGTGGATAAAGAATGCAGATATTGTGACATCCACGTCACAGAAGGTTAATTCTAGTTTATCAAGGAATGTCCGTACTATAATCCGCTGAAAAAAACGCTTCATCTATCATTCACACGAAAACCACATCCGTTATTAATTTTTGCAATAATTTATTGTCAAAAAGAAAAAAACAGTCTACTTACGCAAGCATGGAAAGCGTTACTAGACCATTGATGTCTTTTTTTTTTTTTTTAATCTTTGATTTCTGTCGTTTCCTAAGTTGACCTCTTCTATAGTTTGTACATAAATGTTTCGCTGTATTGTATTCTTTATTACCTACACAGGAGACAAAGTTGAAAAACTGTAAATCTTGAACAAAACTATAATTACTGGAAGATCAGTACTTTGTTTCGAATCTTTCTTTCTTTTTTTTCTTGCCCTTTTTGTTTTTTTTTTTTTCTTTTTTCTTTTCCTTTTTTTTTTGACAGGAAGCATGGTGACATAATTCATTTTAAAGAGATGGTTTCGCCCTCCGGTTCATAACTGTAGTCGTTCTTTCTGACATTAAAGTAGCAGAGTTGTTTCTGTGTGTTAAGAGTTAAGGATATTGATGTCGTGGCTTCCAAGTCTCACTCGGTCCACATCAGGAAAAACGCCGAGAACACTTTGATCATCTCAAAACTTTACACCTGGTGCGAAAACTGAGACAAATGCAACATTGGACTGAGCATATAAACAACATATAAGCGAACAGTCAACGTGTTTTTAAATTATGAATAATTAAGCATTGTGCATATCACATTACACATGTACAGTCGTCACCACCGTATATTTAGTGATTGACAGTAGCTAACGTGATAAATATACTCAGACCCAAACGAAGGAAAAGACACGCGCACATTCATGTCAAGCACGCATGCATACTAACCCCTCCCCCCAAACAAACACACACACACATACACATCGCCTTACTAATACACATTGTCACGAGGAACTCTCCCCCCCCCCCCCCCCCCAACCCAACCCACCCTGCTGCTCCCCCTCCATTCTTCCTGTCATCACCACTCACCCCCTACGCACACCCGCCCTTTCATGCATGCACATAACGTGCAGGTATTTTGTTGTAATTCAGATGTTGGCTGTTGGTTGCTTGAGGACTACTTGTGATTAACAGAAAGCTCTTTTAAATGGAAAAGCATAGTTTCATATAAAACAAAGGAATGAATATACTGTTGCCCATGTGGCTTCCATCGGCAAAGGAAGGGATAGCAAATCAGACTCATTTTTGGCGCCGAAGAGGTGAAACACGTGTTGTCGTGTATTTTGCTACTAACAGCAAAGACGTTTTGGCGTCAGGCCCACGGTTCTGCTCTTGACTTTCTGTACTGATTCTGAATTCCATATTCTAATGGTAAGGAAAAGGGTCCAAAGACGTTTGAGGCTGTCTCCTTTCACATGTTTACAGTCTCCACAAGCCAAACGTTATTGAGTGATGCTGAGGGGAGTGGGGGAGGATAGATGTTGAGCGGAAGGCGGGGGAGTGGTGGGGGTAAGGAAGGGGACACGGCATTAATTTTTCTGTGGCGGAATGTTTCGTGTAGACGAAAAAAAAAATACCCAGAGCGGAGAAAGGAGAGGTATGGCTAGTATTATTCTCATACACCAATAGGAGAAAAAACAAACACACACATACACACTTCAAGGATTGGTGAGGTGAAATGGTGGAAGATGGAGTGGGGCTGACAGATGGCGGCCAGGAAGGGAGGTTATTCTCATTTATCACTTATTCGAAAAATTGTTGAGGTTGCCGGGAGAGACAGAATGAGACTCTCACTAATCCTGTTATTTTGAGGGAATGGGACCAGGATTAGGGTCAGATCGTCAACCCATCGAGGCTCCACCACCTCCCATCTCCCCCTCCTCAGCACCCTTCCCACCTCTGCTCCCTGCCTAACTTCAGCCTCCCTGTGTGGCATTCAAAACTGGGAACACCGAACATTGACCTCCAACACAACACTGCACAGGCCATCAGCGCTTTCAGCATCATTTACCACAGAGAACAGGACAGCAGGCATATAGACAGGCACGTGCATTGAACTCTTGAATAAAACATGGAGCCTGGCAACACACAAAGTATCTAGGAAGGAAAAAGTCCTCCCCCGGTGTAACCACGACTGCCTCAACCCAGCTGAAAATGTAACTGCCCTGATCATCTTGAGTCTAATCGTTGATGGCAAGCAATCATTGGAGAGGGACATGTGATCTGTCAGTGTCAACCTGATGGCGACTGGAAACTGTTGTCCCTCAGTCTTGTCCTTAGTGGAAGTGAGTGGGGGTTGAGTTGGGGGAAGTAAGGGGAGACAATGTTACAGAAGTCTGTGGGGGCTCCTCGAGTCTAACCCGTGAAAACAAATTAAGCTGCAAAGTACGGCCTGCATTGTGTATGTATATATCTGCCTCTGTGTGTGTGTGGGGGGGGGAGGGGGGGGGAGGGGAGGAGAGAGAGAGAGAAAGTGAAGGAGAGAGAGAGAGAGAGAGAGAGGGGGGAGAATGAGAGACAGACAGACAAATGGACAGACAGACGGACAAACAGACCCGACAGAGAGAGAGAGAGAGAGGGGGGGGGGAGGGGGGGGGGGGATCAAGAGGAGATCGAGAGAGAATGTCCTGCAAAACATACCTTTTGTGTCTCTAAAATAACCAGTGGAAAAAGTTTCACCTATTCCTACTGAGTTTGGGGCGGGAAGGAAGGCAAAAGAGGGACAGGGGTATCGTGGGAGGATTGCCCATGCAATGAAATTCACGAAGGCATAGAATCACTGTATGTTCACTCCGTATTCCATTTGTTGATACCACCCCTCCCACTTTCCCTCCTCCAAGACACAGAATCTTCAGATACCAAGCTAGAAATCCCATCAAAGACGCCGTATGAACGAAAGATCTGACCACAAACGCACACGTGCGAGCAGACGCACCCCCTTCCCCACTCTGCTTCTCTCCCCCTCACCAAAACACAAACACTATTATCCCAATACCCCCCCCCCCCCACTACCTCTTTATACCCACCGCCTTCTAACACCACTCCCACTCCCCTCCCCTCTCCATGCCCCCCCCCCCCCAATCTCTTTTATCCACACATGCAAGCCATAGACGTCAAAAGACTGATAGTACGAATACTAGTAGTTCATGGACACATCCTCTTGCACATGCAAGTTCTCTCTCTCTCTCTCTCTCTCTCTCTCTCTCTCTCTCTCTCTCTGAGTTCACCTGTTTGCATTAAAAAGATTTTTGAATATTTCCATTAAAACACCAAATCTCATGGTCTACGGTGAAACAGGTCGTCACCCATTATACATTAACATATTAGTAAAGTATATTAGATACTGGTTACGTGTAATAAAAATGTCTCCCCCACCGGTTGCCATTCAAAACGTACAAAATGCTTTTATATCTTCATGAACAAAACAGAAAAACATGGGGCGTCATCTGTTTGTTACACACTGTATCAGTATGGCTTTTAAAGAAGTTTGGGGAAAATCAAGGAGTGGGCGATGAGAAAAAAATTTTTAGCCGAGTTTAAGGACAGACTTGTGAGGTCATATAGTCAAGAATGGTCAAGAAACATTTATTCAAGTGAACGATGTTCTTTCTATAGTACATTTAAATCTTCCTTATCTCTAGCGCCGTATCTGAATCACTTGAAACACCTCAGGGTTAGAACACTTTTTTATTCGCTGTAGGTTAGGAGTTTCGCCTTTGAAGACCCACAGATTACGTTTTGGAGAGAACGCTTGTGAAAGAAGATTCGACTGTCCATTTTTTGTCGATTCCACGCAGAAACAGAGGTACACTTCATCCTCTCTTGTCCAAGATATCAGGAAATTAGAGAATCGTACATCGCAAAAAAAGTACTTTAATAACCCTTCAAGCTTTAAACTTTCACTTCTCCTTGCAAATAATAAAATCTCTACAATTCAAACTTGCAACATGTATTTATAAAGCCTTTGAGATTAGAAATGGATTAGAAATGAATAATTGAAAAATGATGCTATGTTATTGTTTATATGCCTCTGTCTGGTGTAAAATCCCTGTTGATATGGGTCTATGGCCTAATCAATAAAAAAGTGTCAGTGTCAGTGTCAGTCTCTCTCTCTCTCTCTCTCTCTCTCTCTCTCTCTCTCTCTCTCTCTCTCCTCTCTTCTCTCTCTCTCTCTTTTCTCTCTCTCTCTCTCTCTCTCTCTCTCTCCCCCCCCCCCCCCCCCCCCCCCCCCCCCCCCCCCCGTCTCTCTCTCTGGTGCTTTCTCTGCTTGTTTTTATCCCCCACCCCACCCCACCCCACACACACTCTCTCGTTTATCCTCTGTATTTCTGCTTCCTTGCACAGGCGCAGTGATTGACTGGGAATTTCAGGAACAGAAGCGAGGAATACCGGCAATGTTCCGTCGTCCTCAATATGCCACGTCAGTCCTCCACTGGCCATGCGTGGTGCGCTGCCGTCTGCTCTCGGAAATAAACGTGTCATGGAAATTATCTCTGCAGGAAATCATCATCCCCTTCTTCTGCTCAGATTCTGTAGAATCATTTCCATGACATAAAGCTTTTGCTGGTGTTTGAAACAAGCATGTCTTTTAGGACTATGCCACTTTTGTGGAACAGTTTTCAGTGTTGTTTTTAGCCCAGGGGAGCTCAAAGAAGAAGCCTTCAACTTTCTATTAAAAAAAAACGCATAAATCTCTTTGACAGAAGGAGTGATGGTATGCGTCTTTTTCTAAGCTGTGTAATTGCTAGAATCTCAAAATGAAATCAAAGTGGGAATATTTATTTGCATAGTGGGATGTCCTTGCTCATGAAGTAAGAGTGGAGTGAAAAGGGATAGATTTAATGGAAGGAGAGGTGGTGGGGAGAGGGAGAAAAGGGGGGGGGTGTGTACGCAACATGATTTGCTTATGGCAAATGACTCAAGTGCACTAAAAAAAAAAAAAAAAAAAAAAAGCCCAGAACGGAAGAAATTTGGGGGGTGGGGGCGGGGATTCTCATATATCAATAGGATAAAAAAAAAACAGACTTCACATGTTGTTGGAGGGAGGTGATGGAAAAAGAGAGGAAGTGAGAGATGGCAACAGGGAGGGATGTCATTCTAATTTGCCAAGTGGAGAACATTCATTCCAAACCTGTTCTGTAAGTGGGAGACGCAGGAGGAGATGCTCAGTTATCCCTTTCTTCTAGGAGAAAATGACCTGGAGTAGGGTCGAATAAGGGACAGTGGCGCGTGGGAGCGGTATCACATCAATCCCATCGAGACTCCTCCACCATCTCCCCCCTCCTTCGCCCCCCACCCCCACCCCACCCCCGTCCCCCCTTTCTCGCCCTTGGTCTGCGCCTGACTTCAAGGTCCCTGTGTGACGTTAAAAACATGAGCCTTGAACAAGAAACGCCGAACATTGGCCTCCAACACAACAGTGCACAGGCCACCAGCACGTTCAGCATCATTTGCCAACAGAACAGGACAGCAGGCATATAGACAATCACGTGCATTGAACTCTTGAATAAAACATGGAGCCTGGCAACACATCTAGAGGAGGTGGGGGGGGGGGGGGGGGGGGGCAAAAATCCTCCCTGACGTAATCCAGTAGCCCAAGTCCCAGCTGAAGACGAAACTACCCGGGTCATCTTGAGTCTAATCGTTGATGGCAAGCAATCATTGGAGAGGGAATGTGATCTGCCAGTCTGAGCCTGATGGAGATGGGGAACTGTTATTCCTAAGTCTTGTTCGTGGGTGGAGGCAGAGGGGGGGAGGAGGAAGGTATGTGGAGACAATGTTACAGAAGTCTGTCCAACCAGTCAAAAAACAAATTATACTGAAATGTGCGGGCTGCATGCGTGAGTGTGTGTGTGTGTGTGTGTGTGTGTGGTGTGTGTGTGTGTGTGTGTGTGTGTGTGTGTGTGTGTGTGTGTGTGTGTGTGTGTGTGTGTGTGTGTGTGTGTGTGTGTGTGTGTGTGTGTGTGTGTGTGTGTGTGTGTGTGTGTGTGTGTGTGTGTGTGTGTGTGTGTGGGAGAGAGAGACAGAGAGAGACAGAAAGACAGAGAGAGACAGAAAGACAGAGAGAGAGAGGGAGAGCGTGTGTGTGCAAGAGGGTGTGCACATGAACTACTGTCATTCCTACTATCCGCCTTTTCACGTCTTTGGCTTGCGTGTATGGAGAAATGGATAAGGGGGGGGGGGGGGAGGAAGCATGGATGGGGAGGGTAGATAGATAGAAGACAGCGGCTACAAAAAAAGGTGGTAGGGGTGGGGATATCAGTGGTTTGTGTGTTTCGGTGAGAGGGAAGGGAGAAGCAGAGAGTGGGGAGGGGTGCGTACGCTCGCACGTGTGTGTTTGCGGTCAGATCTATTGTGTACACAGCGTCCTTTGGTAGAATCCATGGTAGGATTTCTACAGATTCTGTGTCTTGGAAGAGGGAAAGTGGGAGGGGATGGTGTCAACGGATGGAACAGAGAGTGAACATACAGTGACTCCATATCTCCTTGCACATGCCATCCTCCCACCGTACCCCGCGCAAACTCTCACCTGCCTTCCTCCCCACCCCAAACTCAGTGAACATCCATACCAACTTTTCCACTGGATATCATGGAGAAACAAAGGGTATGTTTTCCAGTACCTTCTCTCTGTCTGTCTGTCTGTCTGTCTGTCTGTCTGTCTGTCTGTCTGTCTCTGTTGTCTCTGTTTGTCTCTGTCTCTGTCTCTCTCAGCCTGTTTGTCTGTCTCTCTCCTCTCTCTGTCTGTCTGTCTATCTGTCTCTGTTTCTCTCTGTCTGTCTGTCTTTGTGTCTGTCTGTCTGTCTGTCTGTCTCTCTCTCCCTCTCTCTCTCTCTCCCTCCTCCTCCCTCCTCTCTCACTGTCTATCTTCCTCTTCCTCTTCCCCCTTCTCTCTCTCCTCCCTCCCTTCTCTCTCTCTCTCTCTCTCTCTCTCTCTCTCTCTCTCTCTCTCTCTCTCCCCCTTTCTCACTTTCTCCTCTTGCCTCTGTTTTCTCCCTACTTCTGGTTTCTCCCCCTGTGTTTATGCTTCCTTGCTTCACAGGCGCAGTGACTGACTGGGAATTTCAGGAACAGAAGCAAGGAAAACCGGCAATGTGCCGTCCTCAATATGCCACGTCAGTCCTCCACTGGCCATGCGTGGTGCGCTGCCGTCTGCTCTCGGAAATAAACGTGTCATGGAAATTATCTCTGCAGGAAGTTCTTCTCCCTCTCTTCTGTTCAGATTCTGTGGAATCGTTTCCATGACCATAGCATCAACATGAAGCTGTGTTGTTGCTTGGGCGTAGGCACGTGTCCTAGCTTTACACCATTTGTTATGAAACGATTTCTGGGTGTTTTTTTTTTTTTTTTTTTAGCCCAGGAATACACAAAACAGACATTTCTAACCTCCTTAAAGAATGTACATGTCTTCAATGACGGAAAGGAATGATGGTGCGTAATTTTAGCTGTGAGATTGCTAGGATCTCACTATCAAAACAAGGTAGGAGTTTGATGTTTGTACAGTTTGATGTTTGTATAGTTTGATGTTTTCGCTCGCGAGTTAAAATGGTGGTGCCTCAGATTCATATCAATTGACAATAATCTCTTTGAATATGCCTGTTCGCAGTGACAACGACTGGCTCAGCCAAAAACAACCAGAGGGCAACTAGTTACTTCTGGTGAGTGGTTCTGACAACAGCACCAACCAAAACAGGCCACAGGAAATGTTTCTTTGACAAGCACGTACGATCTGGACGTCATCTTCGCATCACGTCATCTCACCCATTGTCACACCCTAAGAGTGATTTTTAAGGAAAATATGGGCGTGTTTATGATGAAAATACGTCGTTTGCTCAACTTTAAATGGTAATTTCCAGCACCGTTTTTTTAAACATAGACATCAACTCACAACTTCTCTTCACCGTCCTCATACTTACATGCCACTTATCCTGAATTCCAGCTAGTGTCCGGTCTTTGTCGTTTCTTTTTCTTCTTTCGCTTTTTTTTTTTTTCTTTCTTTTTTTTAAGCATCCTCGACACTAGCTCACCCCATGGCAAAGTACTTATTACTGGCAGTAAAGAAACGCAGTTTTTAAATGCGAGGTATGATGACAATAATAACGCAGTAATGCACGGAAAGCACACAGACACACAGCTAAGTGCTTAAAGGGATTATGTGTGCGATTAGCACTCGTAGCACTCTTAGAGAAAAAAAAAAAAACAGACGCCAGAAGAAGCTCCAGTAATAACACTGTGTACGGCAGGAGGTAACAGATCATGGTCTGGAACAACTGTGGCATCCAGATCACGGAGACAGGATATGCAGGAAAAAATGGTTGGCAAGGAGTGCGCAGCTGGCCTTCAAGAATAAATACAAACAAACAAACATCACACTCAGAACCTAACAAACAGGAGTGGCATCAGTTCGGATACAGTGCTCCACTCAGGGTCATCAAACACGTGATTCCGGGAATTCATTGTACCCTATAAAAGCAGGATGGAGGAAGCACACATCTTCCAGACTGGGGCTGATTCCAGTCTACCGGTGTCTTTAAAGAGTCTGACTTCCAAACCAATCTTTGCCATAGAGGTTTGGGTTGGGTTTGGGGGGGACATCTGTTTCTTATCGTAAGAAACAGCTGTCTATTTCAGTGATTGATTTTTTTTGGAAGAAGAGGATTAGAAACCTACAGAAAATGGTGGAAGCAGCTGATACGAGTTCCATTTAACTGGAACTGGTCGGGCAGAAAAAGAAATGTAAAAGTCGTGAGAATTAAAGATTTGGCAGATGACAGTGGATGTTCATAGCTGTGTGGTCCAGATATCCATCACAAATTACTTGGCTTGAGACGGCTTGCCGTGCTGGTGGTACTGGTTGGAAGTCAGAGAGAGAGAGGAGAGAGAGAGAGAGAGAGAGAGAGAGAGAGAGAGAGAGAGAGAGAGAGAGAGAGATCATATAACCTTAACAATAATACACGCACGCACGCATGAAGAATGGATAGCACTCTGTGAAGGTATGCACAAATACCGCACTGCCGCGATGAGAAATCAAAACAAACCTGACCCCACACTAACCTTTCACGAAGTCATTCAGTGGAAAATACTAATCTTGGAATAGTAGCCCCATCCTGCCCTATCATTGTCTTTCCTAGTTAGGATAGCATGGTGCTAGTAGATCAGCGCCGGGCTGTCGGTTGTCTACTGACTGACAGCAGTACACGATCAGAGATAGATGACCAGCCTGGCACCCTCTTCCGCTACAGGCCCCTGGGTTTTCTTTCTGCTTGATTCCGGTGCGTGTCGTTGGAAAACGAACGGCGCTAGACCTGTTTCTGAGGATACTCACGGCATATGTGAAGTCATGCTCATTGGAAGAACGTGAACTCCTCCACTCTCGAAGGTATTAGGGTAGAGTTTTTGTTTTCTTTGTTGGTTTGATTTTTTTTCTTTCTTTCTTTGATTTCTTTCTTTCTCTTTCTTTTTTTTCTTTTCCTCCCTTCTTCTTCCTTCTCTTCCTTCCTTCTTTTTTCATTTTCCTTCATTTTTCATTCTTTCCTTCCATTCTTTCATTCATTTTCTTTTTCTTCTGTCTTTCTTTCTTTTTTTCTTTCTTTCTCTCTTTCTCTTTCCTTCTCTCTTTTTCTTTACTTTTCTTTTCTTTCTTTCTTTCTTTCTTTTCTTCTTTACTTTCTTCTCTTTTTTCTTTTTTTTTCATAGATTAAGCGTTTATTTTGGAATTGAAAATTATATCAACTATAAGATAAGAGATAGAAGTCTTTTTTTCTTCTCTGAAAAACATGTTTTTTATAAAAAAAAAAATTGTCTTTTATGTCCTTCTCTTTTTCCCTTTTTTTTTTTTACTATGCTTTTTCAGTACTTTGTTAATTTCTTCCCAACTATGACCCGTGCTGCAGGGTGAATGACAGGTAATTACAACATGTTATCCTGTTCACGTTTACTGTTTCCTTTGCCTATAGTAACATTGGTTTGAAATGTTTCTGTGTGTGATAACACGTAAGTATAAACAAAGGAGAGAGAGAGAGAGAGAGAGAGAGAGAGAGAGAGAGAGAGAGAGAGAGAGAGAGAGAGAGAAGGGGTGGAGGAAGGAAGGGATGGAGGGATGGGGAGAGGAAGGGAAGGAAGGAGAGAGAGAGAGAGAGAGAGAGAGAGAGAGAGAGAGAGAGAGAGA
Organism: Conus betulinus; assembly: GCA_016801955.1. Taxonomy (NCBI): domain Eukaryota; kingdom Metazoa; phylum Mollusca; class Gastropoda; order Neogastropoda; family Conidae; genus Conus; species Conus betulinus. The sequence goes on along the minus strand of JADBJO010002144.1, from coordinate 119,613 downwards.
GAGAGAGAGAGAGGAGGGTTGGGGGTCATGAAGTGTTATGAATCAAAAGTGAAGAAGTCCATTATGGCAAACAAGCCTGACTGGTAACTGGAATCTGTTCACTTCCTTGGCATGGTTCCGGAATGGAGAGTTTTTGGGATGGAAGTCATTTGCATTCAGTAACAGCAGCACCAGACACATTTTTGTAGTGACTGTCAGACTTGAGAGTGATCTCTCTCTCTCCTCTCTCTCTCTCTCTCTCTCTCCTCTCTCTCTCTCCCGCTCTGTCTCTCCTCTGTGTGTGTCTGTGTGTGTGTTGCGTGCGTGCGTGCGTGCGTGCGTGTGTGCGTGCGTGCGTGCGTGCGTGTGTTGTGTGCGTGTGTGTGTGTAAGTGTGTTGTGTGTGTGTGTGTGTGTGTGTGTGTGTGTGTGTGTGTGTTAGTGTGTGTCGACTCTGTGTGTTTCGTGTATCTTGTGTGTGTGTTCTTCAAATAAATCCAGTATGGTTAGACTGTGGGAGGTCCTTTGGAGTGGGGAAGATCGTGTCTGCTTTCATTAGAGAGAGAGAGAGAGAGAGAGAGGAGAGAGAGAGAGAGAGAGAGAGAGAGAGAGAGAGAGAGAGAGAGAGAGAGCAGAAGATCTTTTCTCTTTCTTTCTGCATTTGTTTCCAGTTTTAAAAAAAAAGTTGTTATCCATTGAAATTAAAACGAAAATTATCATCTTTCAAAATCTGAATTCAGATTGTTTTCTTCTTTTCAGAGATATGCAGATGTCAATATAAGTAGCAGTAAATATACAATATTGCCGAGAGACTTCTCTCTCTCTCTCTCTCTCTCTCTCTCTCTCTCTCTCTCTCTCTCTCTCTCTCGGCTCTCTCTCTCTCTCTTCATATTTTTCTGTGAACTTAAAGATAATGCAAACTGTCCACTATTAACATTGAGACTAAACAGCCCACACTATTTTATGTCGAGCATTTCAATGCTCCAAATGGGACTAATTAGAATACGTTTCTGCAAATGACGGACTTAAAAACACACACACACACACACACACACGCGCGCGCGCACGCGCACACACACACACACACACACACACACACACACGCACGCACGCAACGCACGCAAGCACGCACGCACGCACGCCACGCACGCACGCACACACACACACACAACACACACACACACACACACACACACACAACACACACAAAACCTGTGCATCTTACTGAAACCTATTGAAGTTGCGTTCTTTGCTAGGTAGGATTTATTGGCCAGAAATGCTATGTTCAAGCTGTTTTTTTTACGCAGGAGGCAGTTATGTTTCTTTCTTCATACATACTTTCAGATTTTATGGATTACAACACAAGCAAACAACATCTGAACACGAAATTCTGGAATCTCGATGTTACTTTGATACAATCTTTTTTTTAAATTACCAAATATTTTCGCGCAAGTCTGAAATTTCTCCCTTCCTGATTTTCATACTGACCACTTCAACAATATTTGACAAAAACCCTGCCCTCCCTCCCTCCTCCCTCATCCTCCTTCCCCTTTTCCCGTCCCCTTCCCCTCCCTATCCCTCCCCCTACCCCAGTTATCAGCAACAAGGATAGTTCATATTCCAAATATCGTGACAGTATGATCGTTATTGGAGGTTTGGATGGGTAGAGAGCCCTGTATAAAGAAGTACTGGAATCCTTCCTTGCCGTCTGCGATTGTTTACCTTTTGCGGGGTAAAAGTATGGTAAGGAGGAAGAGGAGACAGATGCCGTTTACAAAGCAGAGGATAAACAGTAGTGAAAGTGTTGATCTGTTACCAGCCAATGAGAATGAGAAACCCCAGTTGTCACACAACCCAGACGCATGCTGCCAATGTTGGGGTGTGGGGCTTGGGACACAACTGTTGTCATGGCGATGTGTGTGTCAAACAGAGGGTGGCAGGCGACAAGGTACCCTGGTAATTGTCTTGACAGAGGTCAGTCACTGGCGTTTACTTTGTCTGTCTGAATGTATGTTTGGCCCTGTCTGTCTCCCCAGCTTGCCTTTCTCTTTCTGTCTCTCTGTTTGTTATCCCTGCTTCTCTGTGTTTCTATGTTTCTACTTCCCTCTGTCTCTGTCTCTCTCGGTGCCTCTCTCTCTCTCTCTCTCTCAAACACGTGTCAAGCAGCTGGCGGATCCATGGTCTGCTATTGATGAGGCGGTGAGGCAGTCGTGTATTGATGAATGAATCGGGGAACGCCTCTGTGTCTAAACACAGAACAAAGTAGACCCAGATCTCAAGCTTGATCATTCCCAAAATCAGAGCATGATCAATGTAACAAACTCCCCTTAACATGGACAACACTCAGGACTATCAAACACTGAGACCAAAGACAAGAGCAGAACATCAGCCATTTATAGATAAATTGCAACCTGAAATAGAAACTCAACAAGGAACCATTCACAAGAAACTAATGCCGTATTTCATGATGACATTGAAAGCCAATCACCTGTCAATAAGCCCTCTACACAATCTAGTCCAGTCCCTCGAAACACCTCCATATTTTTGGAGGATGAGGAGGACCACACTCCTCGATATGGCCCCCATACACGAAGCAGGACTAAAGGTAGACAGACTCACCTCACAGAAGCTTTCACAATCACAGGTGGGGGAAGAAGCACAACTAAACGCTAAATAATTCCAAAGATTTAAATAGTACTCTCTCTTTCTGAATTATAATATAGAAGGACTGTCAAAAATCTATGAACCCAGAGATTAGATCATTTCTCCAGTCATATGATTTTATTTTATTGACAGAAACATTTTCAGTTGATTTTCCAGACAGTCTTTTTTTTCCAAATTACAAGGTTTTTGTATCCCCGGGGTGTAAAAATTATCGAACATAGTTACAGCTCGTCTGTCTGGAGGGATTGTAATGTTAGTTAGGAAACAATTTGTACATTTCATAAAGTATATCCCTACAGAGTTGGACAGTTAATTTCTCAAAATGTCTAAAGATTTAATTGGGTATTCAATGGATTGTTTTCTGTTAGGAATGTACTTACCCCCACTTCACAGTCAGTATTATTGTGAAACAGAAATAGAAAATGGTGTATATCTTTTAGAACAGTGCATACTTGACCTCACACAAGACTATGGAGACCTTTCTTTGTTAATATTTGGAGACTTCAATGCAAGAACTGGCAGTAGGAATGTTAAAGAACTTTGTTTACCTAACGGTGGAATACTTGAGGATTTGAAAGATGATTCTGATGTTACATCTCTGTTTACACGTATATCCGAAGACAAAACTGTTAATGATTTTGGAAAATACCTTCTTGAAGTGTGTGAACAATTTAACATCGTAATTGTTAACGGCTTTCTTGCGGGCGACGAAAATGGCAGTTACACATATATAGCACCCCAACGGGTCTAGTGTGATCGATTATTTCTTAATGTCAAGATCCATTGTTCATCTGGGTGTAAAGCTTAAAGTATTGTCCAGAATCGAGTCTAAACATATGCCTGTTCATTTTGAGCTACAGCTTGCTAAACATTGCCCTAATGAAAAGAATTTAAAGAAAACATACAAAATAAATAAATTTGTATGGACTAAAGATAAAGAACCAGAATATATTGCACAATTATGTTCTCAGGATGTACAGCTACTTTTTATGGATGCTTTAAATCAAATTGATATATAGATATCAATCTGGCGTTGGGTAAATTCAATGCAGCCTTATACAAAGCAGGTCAATGTATGCTAAAAACAATTACTAGTGGCAATGATAGTAAGAACCTTGGGTTCGATTCAGATTGCTGGGAAAAAAAAGACAGGAAGCCGGATTTGCATTACGACAATTTAAACAGTGTAACAAAGCAGGGATAAAAGAGGATCTCAGAGTGATATATTGTAATCTTCTTAGAGATTATAAACATCTATTAAAGGAGAAACAACAAGTTCATAGAAAGTGTTTAATAAGAACATTAGAGGATAGTAACAGAGACCCAAAACTATTTTGGCAAACTATAAAAAGAGTATCTAAGACTACTCCAATTATCAATGATATAACAAATGAACAGTGGTTCCAACATTTTAGTAAAGTATTTAACTTTGACTCTGCCGTGCAAGATTTAGACAACTTTGATGAAAGCACTGAATATTCAGATATAGGGGGCCAAGATTATGATATCTCTATTCTCGAAACAGAATTTTCCGAAAGTGAAGTTAGGGATGCATTGAGGGCATTAAAGAATAATAAAGCTGCTGGACCAGATGGGCTATGTAGTGAATTCTTTAAATATGCTGATACTAAAATTATTCCTTTTCTTACTGTATTTTTTAACAAACTGTTTGACTTAGGACTGTTCCCTAGCGATTGGTCAGAAACTCTGATACAACCAATACATAAAAAAAAGTGATATTAACCTTCCAGATAACTATCGGGGCATTTCACTTTTAAATATTAGTGGTAAGTTATATAGTTACGTCTCTAAATAAACGTTTAACTATATGGGTAGAAAATAATAATATAATTGGTGAAATGCAGGCTGGTTTTAGGAAGAAATACAGTACAGTAGACCATATCTATACTCTCTTTGTTTTAGTTAAAAAACAATTATGTAATAGCCAGAAATTGTATATTGCCTTCATTGATTTTAAAAAGGCATTTGATCTTGTTGACAGAAATTTACTTTGGGAGATACTAAGAAAAAAACGGAGTTAATGGGAAAATGTTTTAAGGCATTAAAAAGTATGTATTCCATTGTTAAAGCAAGAGTACGCTGTAAAAATGACCTTACTGATACCTTTTCTGTCCACAGGGCTTAAAACAAGGAGATGTATGCAGCCCCGTGTTATTTTCTTTCTTTATTTATTAATGAACTGACAAATGAAATAATTTCAAAGGGCAAACATGGCATTAGGTTACCACCTGATTTAATAGAAATTCTAATAATGTTATTCGCTGATGATATCATTCTGCTGTCGTATACAATTATTGGACTCCAACAACAGCTCAATATTTTAAAGAACACAGCAGATAAACTTAGGCTTACTGTCAACCTAGAGAAATCTAAAATTGTAGTGTTCAGGAAGGGGGGATATTTTGCATCCCGTGAAAAATGGTTTTATATGGCTGTGATAAAATAGAAGTTGTTAACCAGTATAAATACTTAGGAATTATTTTTTCTCAACTGGGTTAACGTTTTCTTACGCGCTTGATGACATGGCATCACGAGCAAAAAGGTCTGTTCTATGCATACTAAAAATCTTATGGAAACTTGGTAACCATTGTCCTCGTTTATTTTTTTAAGCTGTTTGATAGCCAAATTCAACCCATGCTCACTTACGGATGTGAAGTTTGGGGCCTTGTAGCTGATCACAGCAAAAGTACACTTATTTGCAATTAAAAGATTTCTTAATGTCAGTGTGTACAAACACCTAGTGCGTTAGTATATGGCGAAACAGGCAGATATCCTTTAGATATAATAACTAGAACCAGGTGTATCAAATATTGGCTTAAACTTTTGAAAATGCACGAAGATCGTCTTCCTTATAAAGCTTATCAGACACTTTTTAATTTGCATTGTAGAAACAAAAATAATAATTGGGTTTCTTCCGTTTGTTTTACATTATATATTATCATGGATTTGGCTTTGTATGGGAAAAACCAAGGGGTCGGGAAATGATAGAATTTTCTTACGGGAATTTCAACAAAGATTAATTGATTGTTTTCGTCAAGGATGGAATAGTCAAATTCAGTCTAAACAGCGATTTGAATTTTTTTTCCTCTTTTTCAAATCATCCCATAGTCTCTCTCCATATCTATCTGAAATGAAAAATATAGATCTACGTAAAAACAATAATTAGATTTAGGTTAGGTATGTCATGTCTGAAACCCCACCGTTTTCGCTTTTCAAAGGCCCATAACGGATCATTCCTGTCCCTTTTTGTGTCCCAACACATTCGAATGTGAGTATCATTTTCTCCTTAAATGCCCCAAATATCAAGCACTACGAGAGCAATTTTTGCCCAAGAAGAAATTTTTTGTCAACCCTACGGTTTTCAAAATGTCATTGCTTTTGGCAAACCCCAAACATACGTTTGGTCTTGCAAACTTCATTGCCAAAGCATTTGAACTTAGAAACTCAATTAATACTTAGTTACGCTTTTGTGTGTTTTGTGTGTGTGTGTGTGTGTGTGTGTGTGTGTGTGTGTGTGTGTGTGTGTGTGTGTGTGTGTGTGTGTGTGTGTGTGTGTGTGTGTGTGTGTGTGTGTGTGTGTGTGTGTGTGTGTGTGTGTGTGTGTGTGTGTGCATTCTTTTTCCCAACCTCTCATTATTTAGTTCCTTTTCCGCATGTTATACTCTACTTTATGTGTTACGTTTCCAATGATATGTACTATGGTCATTACATTACATTTCATGTTCCCCATATGAATTATTGCATTATATCCTATGTTACCCACGCCTTCTTTTTCTTGTATGACATGGGCAAATGGCCTTGTTCATTAAACATTCGTTGATCGTTGATCTCTGTGTGTCTCTCTGTCTGTCCCTCTGTCTGTCTCTCTCTATTTCTGTCTCTCCGTCTCTCAGTCTATCTGTCTCTCGCTGTCTGTGTCTGTCTCTGTGTCTCTTTCTCTCTCTCTCTCTCTCCTCATCTCTCTCTCTCTCTCTCTCTCTCTCTGCCTCTCTCTCCGTCTCTGTCTCTCTGTCTCTCTCGCTCTCTGTCTGTCTACCTGGTCTGTCTGTCTCTCTCTCTCTCTCCCCCTGCCTCCTCCCTCCCTCCCTCCCCTCCTCTGCTCCCCCCCCCCCCCCCCCCCCCCCTCGCCCCGTCTCCCATCTCTCCTGACTTAGCTGTGTCCTTTCTATTAGCCCCAGGTTGCCCCTGTGTTGTGGATCCTATCAGCAGATGGCAGAAGCCATGGACATTGCAGCAGATCCTCTGTCAGGAGCCATTGTAATACACGTGAGCACAAGGCCCGGCAGACGTGCAAAGCCTGAGGCATTTTTCAAAGCAAGTCAGCTGGCCAGAGAAAATAACAACAGAGAGAGTGAAAGGAAGGAAGGAAGGAAGGAAGGAAGGAAGCAAGATAAAAAAAAGATAAATAAAGAGTCAAACTCGGAAAATGAGAAAGAAACACGAAGGGAAATTAAAGACCAAGTAAAAAAAAAAGAGAGAGGAAAAAAATGTGTAATTTGAAAGTTGTGAGAAAGGACAACAATGGGATAGAATGAAACAAAATAACTCAGAGAAAAGGAGAGTAAACGAAAGGCCTAGAGAAAGACAAAGAGAAAGAACAAAGAAAAAAAAGAAGTTACGGACATTTTGCATGAGCATCAAAAAAAAAAAAAAAAAAAAAAAAAAGAAAGAAAGCAAAGATGAAAATTAAAAGACGGAGCTAATCATATATATCTAGTTATATATTTATCTACCTTTCTACCTACCTTCCTACCTACCTACCTATATACCCTGTCTAACTGTCTGTCTATCTGTCTGTCTATCTATCTATTTTGCCTGCACTTGTTTTAGTGACTAGTAATTAGATAGACAGAAAGACAAACAGACGGACAGACAGACAAATAGCTAGATAGACAAATAGATAATCAGATAGACAGACAGATAGATAGGTAGAGATACGGGTATAGGTATATCACCTGCTATTGTTTTTCTCACTCTTTAAACTGATATCATATATATATATATATATATATCCCTCCCCATCCTCTCCCCTCCCTTCCCCCCCGTCTCATTGGATGTGAGCAGTTCAATGCCATATGTCAACAAAGATAGTGGGAACATGTGTGACTGGTCGACTCGTTGGCTTCTTACTCTGTCGCCATGGCTCAAGGATTTGGGGGGTAAAACCTTGGCAAAAAGATTGGCAGGGGGAAAGATAGGGGGGGGGGGGGGGGGGGGGGGGGGGGGGACAGAGATTGTGTTGAAGTTGTTCATGGAGGAAATGGAACAGCCTCAAGCTAAAATATAAAAGAAAGTCAGACACAATATGCCTCAGAGGCTAGACCGTGGAAAGAGTTTGTTTTGAAGAAGGCCAATCCTTCTTTAAATGCTGCATGCATTTAGGTAGTACTCAACGATCCCGTAAGATCATTGGTGAAATAGAGAACACACAGCATTTGGCTCCTAATCCTTAGGCTCTATTTAGGATAAATTCATTATGCGCAGAAAATACTGCACAAACATCTATCTGTCGCCAGGATGCAATTAAAACCTAAAGTGCAACCAATCTGTATCATGACGCTGGATGCTTTTAAAAACCGAAACCTAGCGACTTTGAAACGCATCATCTTCTTTTGCATCAGTTTTAGGTTTGGGAGCGTTTCCTTCTGCTATAACAGATTTTACTTTAAAAGAAGGAGAAAATTCTGTATTCATATATACAAAGAACAATAGTCATTTTTTCGTTTAACTAAGACGTGTTCCTCATTTGTATGATTGTGATATTTTTAGTTTGCGGAAACACTTTGATGTTTTTTTATTAGGAAAAATTTCTTTGTATTTCAAAACGGTTTAAGACAGAATTGAAAGTACTATTGGTTCGCCAAAGAATTGTTTAATAGATATTGATGGCATTGGTGGGGAGACAGAGAGACATAGAGAGACAGAGACAGAGATAGAAACAGAGACAGGGGCAGAGAGACAGACAGACAGACAGACAGAGAGAGAGAGAGAGGGAGGGAGGAGAGAGAGAGAGAGAGAGAGAGAGAGAGAGAGAGAGAGAGAGAGAGAGAGATACCCTCAAACCATACGCGGAACGCAGCTCATTAAAACTGACCGTTCCAGAGTAATTGCAGCCGACCGAATTTTCCCCGTCTCTCCGTCTTCTTGTCCACATGTGTGGTCAGTTGGTGGCTGCTTGGAGCGAACCTCACATCTCGTCAGGAGATGGAAAGCATGCAGAGTGATATCTAAATGACATTACCTGCGAATTTGCTGAGTGCTTAGGCTACATGCCGGCTCCCTGGAGATCGTTTATTTCATGTAGGAGGATAAAGAACGGTTGAAAACTTCTCCTATCAGCAATCCAGGGTGTTAAACAGATTTTCTTTTCCTTAATTGTTTGAGTGATAGAAGTGACACGAGTTTTTATTTTCCAATGTCTCAGAATCTACGTCTACTCAGAAGTTCAAGAAATCTGCGCAGTGGGCGTGATTTCACACGATTGACTAGCGAGAGAGACTCGGATCACACGAACCAACAAGAATTGTTCCAGCCGTTCTATCCAGAAAATATTCAGTGAAGCAAGCATTGGGTATGCCATGTTGTGAACTATAGATCAATGTAGGACTACGAACTGATCGCGCTCTGATAAAAGAAACTGTCGGAGAAGAAAATACTTATTCGTCTGTGATCCAGTGTTTTACAGTCCACAAAACAACACAGTACGTGAACCTGAACATAGGCCTGAATCAGCGTTGGTGAGTTTTACTCATTTGTATTGTTGGGTAAAATGATGCGTGTGATGGTGATAGTGGAGGTGGCGATGATGGTAGTGATTGTTAAAGTGGTGGTAGCAGTAGAAGTAGTTGTAGTGGTAGTAGCAGTAGTAGTGGTGGTGGTGGCATTAGTACTAACAGCAGCAGCAGCAGCAGCAGCAGCAGCAGCAGCAGCAGCAGTAGTAGTAGTAGTAG